>MNCI01005009.1:477744-492042 GCA_015680685.1 Gnetum montanum | reverse complement strand
CGATATCGCGTACGCGATATTGCAAGGGATGACGCGATATCGCATGGGATGCGATATCGTGACGACCGCGATATCATNCTAGGATGAGAAATGAGGGGAGTGCTGCCTCTTATATATAGATTTGACGGTGGACTGCGATATCGCGTACGCGATATTGCAAGGGATGACGCGATATCGCATTTGATGCGATATCGTGACGACCGCGATATCACGTACACGATATCACGGTGCATGTGATATCGCGTCTCATCATCAGTCATGGGGGAAGAGGCCTTTATATAATGGCTTCTGTGGTTGAGTATTATTTATTTTTTATTTGTTTGTTTAGGTGCTTTAATTCTTGCTAGTATGCATATTTTTTGTATGCATATTTTTCTAAGTTAATGTTATATAATTATTTAATTTATTTATTCTTTTAGTTTGATATGATTTTGTATGCATGTTTTTTTAGCATGAGTCTATCTATTTATACAAAACTATTCTTTCACAATCTTGCAAAAATACTTCCATGAATTAAATGTTAAGTATCTAGCTTGTTGTTGTAAATGATCTTTAGATCAGTATAACCCTAAATAAGTTAATGACCATGACAAAAAGGGGCACAAATTTTCATTCAAATATAGAGTTAGCCTACTATCTACTAACCAGGAATGATCTGGGAATATATGAGAAGCAATAAATATAAGTAATAGAATTAAATATGACAAGCTAAAGCAAATAAAAACTAAGTATAAAAATGAATTATGACTGATGTAAAATAAAATATAAGTATGAGAATTATATTTATGATGATTCAAAGTAAAATGGAAATCATAAATGAGAAGAAAAATGAGGGAAATGGTTTTGGTATTTCCCTTCCTAATGATTAATGTGCTTTAATGACAAAAAAAACTTTACCTAATATGGAGGGTTAAAACTATAAGAGATAGTGAAAATATATAAGAGATAAATTTAATAATAAAAGCTCAATTTATAAGCAAAGTATTGATTTGGATAATAAAATTTAACCTTTAGGAGGTGTGGATGTTAGTAGGAAAGTTGCAAATGCTATTTAGAACTAAATCAAAGCTAAAATGAGGTTGTTTTAATAAAGTATCTATCATGTGGCACTAGAGCTAAAAAATTCTAACTCTAGGGTAGGCAATGTAAAAATTACCTAAGTGACACTAGATTTGAAGCTAATGCTAGTGTTAGTGTCACCTTGCTTTCTGTCTAGGACTTATGCTTTGAACTAAACTCATGAACTGTTAGGAGAAGCTAGGATGGTCATGGAGCACATCAGATATGCTAGGTATGTAGGTAATCATGCTCTTGATCTGTAAAAATTCTAAGATGTGCTCTAAATCCCAAGAAATTGACATCAAGTCTAGGTTTTAATATGGTATTTATAGACTTAATATTTTTAAATTTGACCCTAAAGTCAAATGTAGCTAACCAGAGTTCATTTTAAAAAACTAGAACAAATATGATGACTGTACATTTACAGTGTAGATTTTGTAAAGCATACATTCGATGTCATCTTTCAAAAGTTGAAATAGGTAGATGGCTCAAGCTTCCTAATGAAGAACAAATATGATGACTATACATTATAAATAACATTGAATATGTATACTATATTTTCTTGCAATGTTCTACATTAGAGCAGATAAGATATAGATGGAATATTACAGTTGTAAATTTGGTTAATTTGTTTAAATATTACCAAGAACACTTAGTAATTTTCTTAATGATGTTTTCAAAATTCATAAAATATATCTAAAAGGTCAAAAGTGTCTACAAACGTAATAAACTTTTAATTTCTCTGTGTGTGTGTGCATGCACGTGCACACACACTATATCTTAGATGATTCATATCTAAACATAGTTTTTAGAATTAAGCATGTGATTTGTGGCATTAATTGCATAAATCAAGTGAGCAAAGTATTAATAATATCATTGATTTTTCTACAACAATCATTTACAAGGGAAATTTCACTAAAAATGTATTCATTTGCTTAATTAACATTGTAGGTTCATTATCAAATTCATGTCATATCTTGTTGTTTCTCGAATTGAGCTAAAGGCACTGAGAAGGGGAGGTTGAATTAGGGACCACAAAAATTCTAGTTTTCACACACAAAAATAAAGACTAGAATTCTAACAAATTTAGAGATAAGAGCTTCAACTTATGACAACAATTTATCATAACTGTTTTTTTTATTATTTTTCAAATGATCACTAATTTATTAGAGTAGTGTAACAGGAGAGAAGTTGTGGTAATTTTTAATCCATTATTAATACATTAGATAAATAGAGTTGGATAAGTAAGAAATATGAATCTATATCCATTATTAATCCATTAGGATGCTAGACTAGAAAGTGAAGATTAATTACTACATTTCAGTAAGCATTGGAAGCTTGGCAAAGGAAGATTTGTCATTTCATTGGTGACACTAATAGTATTTCATTCTACCCATCCTAAGGACAATGACTATTTTTCTTCCTCTTTTTTATGTAATAAATGACTTCTCACACATTGAAGTGGTAGTGACATGGAAACAACATTGCATATTGAAGTAGAAACAACATTGCACAATGAAGTGGAAATGATGTTGCACATTGGAGGTAGAAATGATGTTGCATGTTGAAAGTGGAAACAATGTTACACATTGAAAGTGGAAACAATGTTGCACATTAAAAGTGGAAATGATGTTGTATGTTGACAGTGAAAATAATGTTGCATGTTGAAAGTGAACATAATGTCATGCATTACAATTGGAAATGACATTCCATGTTGAAGTGGGAAAAACATGTGCATTAAAATTGGAAATGATGAACTTGGCTAAAATGGAAATTTTTTTGTAGAATCAAACCTGTAACCAAACTCAAAATGCATAACAATCTTCTCCTTTTTAAGATTGGGAGATCTTACAACATAAGCTTGAATGAGAAAGAATAGAAGAGGATCATACAAATCTAAGAAAATAGAAATGATCATGAAAAATAATATAAGCCATTTCATGTTTAAAATCATTATGCAGATCAATGCAGTTTAAGTAATAGAAACTAACTACAAGTACAGAAGGTGAAATAGGGAGAAATAACACAGTGCATAACTAGGAGACAAAAAGCTCATGATATACTAACAATATCAATGCTATATCCAAAACATCTCAAACAACTAAGAAGACAAACAAATAATCATTGCAAGTAAACAGCTAGCCACTACAAGCTTATAGTATAACATAAGATAGAATACAAAAATGTAGCTCCTAACAACATGGACAAATCACAACCACAATCATAGCTCAATCAAGAAATCAGGAGTACACTAAAACTCATATTAGTTGAAATAGATGTAATTAACTTTGCCATTAAAAAATAGAGAAATAGTTAATGAAAGCTGTAAGCATAAAAAATGCAAAGAAATTACTTTAGAGGAAATAATTTTTTTGACAAAACCATCACAAAACAATAACATATACTCCCCCTTTTGATTAGAAAAAGTGGAACATAGCTTCCCTTGGTGGCAAGCAAATCAAGCTCAAAAAATAAAAAAAATGATATAATTATAAGCAATAGGAGAGCATAGAGATAGACATACGAGCTTAGTTAAAATTAAAGAATAAAAACATACATACTCCCCTTATAATAAAACTTGATACCTCATATAATATTTCTAAGCTAACAACATAGAAAAGAAGATATTTAAGCCTATTTGGATAAAGTTGTCACACCCAAAAATGTTCTTAAATAAAGAACTCTTTCTTTATTTAAAGCCTTTGTAAAAATATCTACTCTCTATTCTTGGGATGTAATATATGATAAGTTTACTATATGTAGTTGTACTTGGTCTCAAAAAAAGTGATATTTAATCTTAATATATTTAGTGTTTCCATGAAAAAATAAATTCTTAAAAATAGAAATAGCTACATTATTATCATAATGAATAATTATTTGGTTAGAGAATTCTATACTAGAAAGTTTTAATACTTCCCTCATCTAAAGAATTTATGTACAATAGTGTGGAGTTGCAACATATTCAGCTTCAACTAATGATAATGTCA
Source organism: Gnetum montanum (assembly GCA_015680685.1). NCBI lineage: Eukaryota > Viridiplantae > Streptophyta > Gnetopsida > Gnetales > Gnetaceae > Gnetum > Gnetum montanum. The sequence continues at coordinate 487,996 of MNCI01005009.1, read as the reverse complement.
TAGAGTTTTACTTCTTTCTTAGTCATGATACTATCCTATTTCCAGGAAAATGACAATTTTCACTAGTGGATTTATAAGCATATTTATTTCCTACCTAATCTACATTTGTAAATGTTTATAATTTGAAAGTTTTGCTACTAGTACCATAGCCTATGACTAGCTATGCCTTTTAGATACTATAACATTCTTTTGGTTGCAAAGTGTGATTCTTTTGAATTTGACTAATATCTAGAAATTAGACCTACTACAAAGGCTAGACTAGTTGCATAAGTTTTAGCTTCTATCATGTCAAAATTCTTGAACATCTATTGGACATACTTTGTTTGAGAAATAAAGGTTCCATCCTCACATTGTTGAATTTGCATGTATAGAAAATGAGATAGCTTTTCTATCATTGACATCTCACACTTTGATTTCATGGCTTCAAAAAATTCTTTGCGCAAGATTGAGCTTCTTCCTCTAAATCTTATATCATTAACATAAATTTGAGTAACTAAAAATCCTATATTATCCTTTTTAATATAAATATTATTATTAAGAGGAGCTTTCAAATACCCATTTTTAGCTAAGCATAAATCAAGTTTAGCATATCACATTTTGGGGGCTTGTTTTAAGCCATATAAAGCCTTGTGTTGGTAATACACATGATTTTACTTCTCAACATTAATACATCCTTCTAGCTATTCAATATATACTATCTTTGTTATTTCTCCATTCAAAAATGCTAATTTTACATCCATTTGGTAAAGCTTAAATCCCTGATAAGTTGGAAAAATTGAAAGCATTCTAATAGATTCTAATCTTGCAACTGGAGCAAATGTATCTTGATAATTGAGTCCCTCAATCTAAGTAAAGTTTTTTGCTACAAGTCTTGCCTTATTCTGGGTTACTTCACCATGCTCATTCAACTTATTTCAAAGATACACTTGGTTATAATGATGTTAGCTCCTTTGGGACATGGGACTAGCTCCCATGGATCATTCTTCATAATTTGCTTTATCTCTTCATCCAAGGCATTCTTCTAGTCCTCACTCCCAGGAGCTTCCCTTATATCTAGAGGAATGGAGGAAGCAAGAAAACATAATAATAATTCATGATCCATTATTTCAACATTTTTTCTCCTTGTCCTTTGTTTAAGAGGTGTGCTGAGGATATCTATCATGGATCTAAACCTTTGCATTCTTCTTCTTGGGTCATTATTAGATGTAGTTTTCTCATCAGTTGAGGTTGTCTACTCCTCTTCAACCTAATTAGTTTGTATAGATATCAAAATATCATCATCATTTTCTTCTTCATCTACATTCATACCTTACATTATTAGCCTCTTCAAATAATTCATCAATTGCAACATGGGGTGTTTCAACAATCTTTCAAGTTTTTAAATTTAAGTAATGATAAGCTTTTGAATTACTAGAATATCCAATAAACAAGCCATCCTCATAATGGCTATTAAGCTTGTCAATATTATTGTGATTCTTAATATAATACTTGGTTCCAAAAATTTTAAAATATTGAATATTAGATATTTTATCATACCATATTTGATAAGGAGTCTTATCATTATCTACTCTTACCAAACATCTATTGATGATATACACCACTGTTATGGTCATCTCATTTCATAGATAGTTTTGCATATTCTTCTCATTTATCATTAATTAGATGATCTCAAGTATGGTCCTATTTTTTTCGTTTCATAACACCATTCTACTCAAGTACTCTTACTAATGAGAATTGTTTCTTGATACTTGAATCTCTTCATAACTCATAAAATTTATTTGAGCTAAACTCACCTCCATTATTAGTCCTAATAGCTTTGATTTTGAGCCCTATTTTAGTTTCAACCATACTTTTAAATGCTTTGAAATATTTAAATAAATTATACTTTTTCTCAATGAATGTTAGCCATGACATTCTGGTATAGTCATCCGTAACAAGGAAAAAATATTTTCTACCATCAAAACTAGATATGTTGAAAGGTTCACAAACATCTATATGTATTAATTCAAGCTTATTATTTTATTGAGAATTCATTGACTTAAAAGTAGCTCTAGTTTTCTTACCATGTTAACATGTAGAATATACCTCTTCTAGCTGACTTACCTAATGATGGGACGCGATATCGCTTGGGCCGCAATATCGCTTCAGCCCCTACGATATCGAGTATGCGATATCATAGCCCATCGCTAGTTCTATAAATAAGAGGTAGCTTTCCCTTATTTTCCCTTCTAGATCTAGACCCTTAGCCAAACTCTAGCAATTTTTCCATTCCAGAGTTAGAATAATTTCCATGTGCTCGTAGTAGGAGTCTCAAAGTGAATGGATATTTATTCGAGCAATTTTATACTTGAGCACACAATTGTGTACGACAATAAAGATGAACTTTCTGATAAACCTTGCAGCATATGGACTAAGCTAAATAGGACTTTAATTATTGTTAAATGTTTAAATGCTTTCTTAAGGACTTAATCTCTCTCAACCTTTAACTCTCCTAGTTAAGTGCATTCAGTACAACTGCTTCGAGCATGTGCACTATGCTTGGTAACCTCGTAACGAATAGCATTTGGTAATCCCAATAGCATTGCACTAGTTCAAGGTGTGAATGACAAGTGAGAATGGATACTGATGCTAGGATGATTAAAGCTTAGTTAGTGAAAGTTAGTTACTTAGTCTCTTCACCCTTTCCCCTCTTAGCATAGACGATAAAAAGATAAAAGACATAAAAATCATGTACTCAAGTTCACTTAACCATACAACCATGACAAATACAAGTGAGCTTGGGAAGACAGTGATTAATTAACCTTAAGTGTTCCATAACGTGCGTAAGCACTTAGTCCTTGGAGTTTGACTGGATTGCGTGTGAAAATGCTCATATTAGTATGGTTGAGTGTAGGGACACCTTGCCACTCATCATTGGCACCGTTGTTGGGGACTTAGTTTTTTGTGTGCTACGTAGAACATAGGATATCATTCACATTGTTGGGAGCTAGAACGAACCCTTAGGGTTAATCAAAAGAAAAATTAAACAATGGTCAATAGCACACCAAACAAGAAAACCATGTCTTCTTCTTCTTTTCAAAAAAGCACTTCACCACCTAGGGATCACACTAGAGATGGTCAACGACACAACACACATAACCAAAATCTACCAGTCCCTCAACAATTCAGTGTGGTATATATTCATCACGATGAATATGTACCCAAATTTACCTTTGTCTTCCATCAAGACGAACAACTACGATGGAGATACTTGGAGGATAACATAGTTTTTCCTCAAAACAGAGCTTCCCTCAACATGCTCCTTCGTGCCCTTGCATGAATAGGCATGTCACAATTATATGCTGAGTACGTTGCATGCCATTACCATACATTATTGAAGGGTAAAGGGGTCTTGCACATTCTAAGTGAAATTGAAGATGGTGAACCAGTTATAACAGGTTCTCCATCAAATGATGTTCCTCCTCATAATGATGGTGAGGAGGTGGGGTATCAGAACCTACACTCCATGATTCAAAACCCTGGTTCTGATCCCCATAAACACCAAGTGTTTAATAAGGGAACACAAACATATGACAAGGGCAGGCATTTGAATCGTCATCATGATCGGGGCCGTGACCACTGAAGAGAAGGTAAGAAACATTGTCATGGTGATGGTTTCCCTTCTTCTTCACCTTCATCGCATCATTCACCCTCTCCTTCCACATCAGGATGCAGTCACAAAGAACCCAACCATGAGGATAAGGATAAGCATAATGAGAAACCTCAATGAGAGAGTCGAGAGTGAGGACAAGGACATTTGAAAGAATCAAGGCATGGTAGAAGGGAAAGTAGGAAACCATGTAGGCATCATAGATGCCATGAAAGGAATGACAACGAAGAAGCCATACTTGAAACCCAAATTATGTTAGATATTATGGAGGCCATTAGAATACCTACAAGGCACCAGAAAGATAGCTAGATCAAGAGACTAGACATGAATAATATCCCACAATTTGAGGGAGGATACGACGTTGATCCGCAGAATCATCTTCAGGCATTTCACGATGCCTGTGCCTTGTAGAATATTGAAAATGAGTGGCAAAAGTTAAAGTTGTTTCCAAGGACACTCATAAAGGATGCAAAAAGCTGGTACTGATCCTTAAAATTAAAATCTATTAGATGGTGGAGTACGATGCTAGAACTATTTAATGATAAGTATCAAACATACTCTAGAGTGTCCAAGTTGCGAAAACAGATCCAAGGATGGAAGCAGGGTAATCATGAACCCTTGGATGCTACCATGGGCTGATATTATGCACTACTACATTATTGCCCAGGCCATGGTTACGCACAATGGGATCAACTATGCCATCTCGTAGATGGGCTTAGGCACGAAACTAGGAGAACCCTTGGAACATATGCCCAGGGGAGACTATCTGAGCTTAGGTCCCATGAAGTTCACAAATTTTTGGAGCAAGTAGCTAAGGAAGAAGGAGAGCTACGTAAGAGAGAAAACGCAGAAGAATATAACCATGATCCTTCCCTCTGAAAGAGGGGAGTGAGATTCTATGAGGAGGAAGATGAGTCACTACTTGAAGAGTTGGTGAATAGAAAAACCTTGCCACTTCAAAAGTTGATAACTGAAGTGTTGGCTAAGGTAGATCAAATGTGGGACTCCTTAGACAGTAGATTCGAAACTATCCTTAAAATCGTAGAGGAGTCTAAGGAGTGAGGTAGTGATTATGATAAAAAAAAGAGGAGAGACTTAGACCATGCATGTAACAAAGTTAAGGGAAAAATGACTATCACTGAAGAGGTTGTGGATTCTAATAAGGACAATGATGGTGGTTGTGAGATATGTCAGTATGACCATCCCAAGGGATGTTGCCCAATAATCTAACATCTACAAGAGTCTGGGGTGTATGCACTCAACCCAAGACTTAACAAATGGCAAGCACCCCAAAGATTACCTTATCCCCAAGGTAATCCAAGGAAGTTTCACAAACCCTTAACATACTATCCAAGTGGAGCTCCGCCACAACCTATCTAGCAACACCAGTAGTGGCAATATCCATAGTCATGGGGGATGCCACCGCCTAGGCAACAATACCCTTATCGGCAATCGGATCCATATGGCTATTACGTGTAGTAGCCGGTTTCTCCAAGTGACTCTGTTGGTCACATAACCCCACAACATCACTACCAAGCTCGAGAGTATTATAGGACTCCTTCTCCTAGCAGAGACACACCACATGCATACCATCCTCTAAATCCATCCATGACTCTTACGCCGATAGCTCTACTACCATCCACTCCAACGATGCAAGGGGAACTCTCTACTCAACCACAGCAACGTAATGCTACGAGAGTTGTAAACCTTCAACCCACTACTGGTTTTGAAAATCATACAAAGAGAAGACCTTTCTTCAGAACCAACAGTCCAAATAAGCTTTCACAACTACAAGCGGTTGAGCCTAAAATCACCTCTCCATCAAATAAGGCTTTAGAGCTCCCTTCAAATTAAAAATAGAGCTCAACGCACACGGTTATGTTAACACATAGCATCATAGACTGGATAAAGGTGTTCTACCTTCCCAGGAAATTCTTTGATCCTGGAAGTCCCTTAATCTACCTCTAGGTTGTTAGGAATGAACCACGTAAGGCTCTTCTTGGCTTAGGTTCTAGAGTTAACTTAATATCCCAAGAAATGTATAAAGCCTAGAATCTTTCCCCACTAAAGAAGAGTAATATTTGTTTAGATCTAGTTGACTAGTCCATCACCGTTCCTTTGGGATTGGTGAAGGACGTTGTTACCACTGTGTGTGGTTGGTCATACCTAGCTGAATTCCTAGTGATAGAAGTCAACAATAACAAAGGGGAATTCCCAATTATAATGGGGAGGGAATGGCTAAGTACCATCAACACATGCCTAGGAATCCATGATCTTTCCCTAAAAATATCTAAGGAAAACACTTATGGGAAGATCAAGAAGAAGAAGGTTCCATTCATCGCATACAGTGATACAGAGGGTGATGGCGTACAGGAATGTTCAACACTTCCTATATAAAACCAGTGTGTCCAAGAAACTAACATACAAAAGTGCCTATATGTAGTAACCACACAACAAGAAAATGCCCAGTGGTTGATAGCTAATAAGGAAAGCAACTCACCAACATGCATGGAACTAACTAGAGGAACAACTTACAATCACATCAAAAGCATAGATACACTGGAGCATGAGCACCGCCAAGTTCCAATGCTTAACCTAAAAACATCAATTGGAAGAAGTTAGAAACTTCTAAAAAATTCAAACAAGCACTCATTATTTTGGATCTCTCCCTTCCAATTCAGTCATGGGAAAGATGGCCACCTACACTGATCATTTAAGGCCCTCAGTTCCTTTTTAAGTTTTTTGTTTTACACATTTTTGTTTTACAAATTTCTTTAAATTTTCTTATTTTTGTTTTACAGCATCATTTGTACTTTTTCTTTTCTTTGTGTGTGTGTGTGTATGTGTGTGTGTGTGTGTGTGTGTGTGTGTGTGTGTGTGTGTTATCCATTTTGTTAAGTTTGTCACCCAATAAGTGCTCTCGATGATGGTATGAACTGTATTCTATGGGTTGCTAATGTTTGGTTTTTACCTTTAAGTTATGATGTTGATACTAAGGTATGGTTCTTTTGATATAACAGGCAATGGGTCCACATCATCCATGCATCCATAAACTCTATGGTTTCTCTTGGCTTGGAACTGTATAGTCCCTTTCTCCAAAATAATAAGAACCATAAATGAATTGGTGACTGGGCATTTTTCAAACTAAGGAAAGTCTCAAGGATTGAAAAGGGTATAACTTCAAGGGAACTTGATGCATTTGTGTTGGCCATTCTCTTGGGTGCTTGGATGTTTTCTTCTTAAGTTTATGACGTTACCTCATTATCAGGAAGCTGAGCAAATAAAAATAAAAATAATAAGTCTTTGCATGGTGTGGTTCTCACGCAGAAAAAAAAATAGTGAGGATTCAAAGCACACCCCTTAGATGAAATAATCACTTGGGCTACAAGCACTAGTTATGGAAATAAAAACATGTTCCCTCTAACTAAGGCCCTTCTCACTTCCTGCTTTCTCTTGTCTTGTTTCTTTGGAATGGTGGTGACTCTTTGATGAAGGCATTCTTGTCACTTCGGGTGGATGGATTAGTCAAATGTATTAATGCAAAGTCACTGGATGTGGATGGTTTAAGGCTAGATTTGGAATGAGATCTACCAAGTCACATTAATCATTAATACACAAGGGGTTGTACATCACCTTGTTCTTGAGACTCCATTCCATCTTCTTCTTTCCATCGTTCTTCCTCCATTATTCACCTCATTGCTAGTTATATCAATAGTGTATATTTTGGTTGACGCATTATTTTCTTTTTGGTAAATTCTTGTGGTTAAGACTTTAACTCTTGCTTCCAAAGGACATTTCTAGAGCCGACGTACTCTTTGAATGTGGGAACGTTAGGGCATTAAGGGCATGAGCTTGCTTTGGGGAGGACTCATTGGCATTCCTATTTGGTGCATCCATTAATTTCTTTTTCTTAAATAGTTTTGTAATAAAAATTTATTTTGTTCATTACCATCCCTAACATCCATTTCATCGGCATTACAGTTATCTCTTTTTCTCCATATTTCTTATTCCTTATCTTTTTCCATTCTCTTGCTATTGGAGGTTCACAATTAGTCATGGGGGCCCTGGTCCAATTTTTTTTTGATTTTCTCCTAACCCCTACACCTTGGGTAGTCACCATTATTCTATCTCTAGAATCTACATCAGCCATACCACATCTTAGCCAATGGACCTTACAATGAGGCAAGGTATCAACTGTAGTGTGATTCATTTATGCTTGCTAATATGTGACTATGTTGTGTGTGCAAATGGCAGACATACAACAATGGATTAGACTTGGAGGAAAAAATTGGAATGGATAGGTGCTAAAGCAGTTATGCAAGGAAGAAGATTGATGATGTGCTTACGGATGGACAACGAAAGGTACAATCTTGGCATTGGTAGCAAGAAATTTCTCTCTCTCTCTCTCTCTCTCTCTCTCTCTCTCTCAGCTACCAAATAAGGTTGGATGTCAAATGTACATAGTGTTCACTCTGGTTTTCATGAACACTAATTTTTTCATGTATTGTAATGATGATCAGTTCACATGTCACCCAGTCACCATTGGTTTCATTCAAGTCAATAATCCCATACCTTCCCAATATTTTGTAAGGAACTCAAGGATGAGTTTTTATTTAGTCATGGGGGCATGATGGGACATGATATCGCATGGGCTACGATATCACATTGACCCCTGTGATATCACGTATGCGATATCGCAGCCCATTGCTAGCTCTATAAATAAGAGGTGACTTTTCCTTGTTTTCCCATCTAGATCTAGACCCTTAGCCAAACTCTAGCAGTTTTTCCATTCTAGAGTTAGAATAATTTCCATGTGCCTACAATAGGAGTCTCAAAGTGAACGGATCTTTATTCGAGAAATTTTGTACCTGAGCACACAATTGTGTATGATAATAAAGATGAACTTTCTAATAAACCTTGTAGCATATGGACTTAGTTAAATAGGACTTTAATTATTGTTAAATGTTTAAATGTTTTCTTAAGGACTTCATCTCTCTCAACCCTTAACTCTCCTAGTTAACTGCATTTAGTACGACCGCTTCGAGCACGTGTGCTACGCTTGATAACCCAGTAACGAATAGCATTTGGTAATCCCAGTAGCATTGCACTAGTTTAGGGTGTGAACGGAAAGTGGGAATGGATACCGATGTTAGGATGATTAAAGCTTAGTTAGTGAAAGTTAGTTACTTAGTCTCTTCACCCTTTCCCTTCTTAGCATAGGCAGTAAAAAGATAAAATACATAAAAATCATGTACCTCAAGTTCACTTAACCATACAACCGTGACAAATACAAGTGAGCTTGGGAAGATAGTGATTGATTAACCTTAAGTGTTCCATAAGGCATGTAAGCACTTTTTCCTTGGAGTTCGACTAGATTGTGCATGAAAATGCTCGTATTCATATGGTTGAGTGTAGGGGTACCTCGACACTCATCACCTAAGAAATACATCTTATGCTTTGAGCCTTGATGAGAGCTTAGATATCCTAGTCTTTTGTGCTGAAATGTATTGGTACTTGTCTCAAAAATAAGAGTTAGACATTATTATTGGATATTTACAAAATACAAATTATTTTATGCTTAAGTAACATAAGATTTAAAATTATTTTCCTCATTTTTAATAGACATTTATCATTCATGAAACAAATTTTATAACCTTTTTTTGAAAACTATTCTAAGCTCAATAAGTTATAATGTAAGCCTTCAACAAAATAAACATTATGCAATTCAAAAAAATCATTTAGAATTTTAATTAAACTAATACCTCTTACCATGTATTTGTTTTTGTCACCAAAGATTACCTTTATTTCATCGAAAATTTTAAGTGTGATAAATTTTTATTTATCATTGATCATGTATTGAGAGAAAACACTATCAAGAAATCATGCCTTTGAGCTACAAAAGCCCTTTAAGGCTAATTGAACAAGGAGAGCTCTTCTATTGATTAGCCTCCAAACCTATTATCCTATTTTGATGTTTCTTGGAAATAGTTTAGTAGCATGTGAATAATGGAAACTTTCATAATGAGAAATGTCATTTGTTCTACAATTCTATGATCTATGGCCTAAACACCATACTGAAAACATTAACCTTAAAAGAAATTGGTTATCAGTCTTGGACCATAATTGATGATTAGAATTGCTGGAGTAGAAATAATTCTCTTACCTATGTGTGAGTCAATGATGTATGATTGTGAAGACTGTGTTTGAATTTTTATCTTATGCATCAATGTTTTTGTTGAAAATAACTTTCTTGAGGAATCAAACTCATATCCAAGATCCCTTCTTATCATCACTGGATCATCCATTGTTAATGATATCTTTGAGATATTCTAAACTATGGATAAACCTTTTTAACAAATCTAACATGGATTGAGTAGCCTTGCCTTTTATGTCCTTCTTTAGTAGTAGCGCTTCCTACTCTAGCTTTAAATTATTTTATTGTGTTAATTCAAGTCTTGTCTTGTAATGCTTGATTTCTTGTTCCCTTTCTTCTAAAACATTATTTAAATTTTTATTTACTTTAACAATTGATGAGACGCGATATGCACAAGCCGCGATATCGCATACGCGATATCACAGCCGCCACGATATCGCATCCCCTAC
>MNCI01005009.1:417762-471481 GCA_015680685.1 Gnetum montanum | reverse complement strand
GGCGTTTAGGCATTTAGTCTGCGGAGTTTGACCGGATCATGCATGCTACGCTCGTTTTGTATGGTTGAGTGTAGGGGTACCTCACCACTCATCAACAATAATCTTTCATTAATCCATTAGCTATTCTATATCAATGTCATCAGCTTCTTCATATTTAGTTTTAGTTGCATCTAATGAGTTTATTCTATTTTTATCTCCAATGATCTTATAGTTTCAGATGTGCTAGAAGTTTCTTATTCATTAGGATTAGTATGCATAAAGTTTTAAAAATCATCCTCTGAATCATAATCATTATCATGACTAGAAATAAAGATAAGTCTTTTGTAACAATATGATATTCATCTATTATAATATCAGTATGGAAAAAATGAGAAAAAGAGTTTTCTTCAATGTCCATGATTTCTATGCTATTTTCAACATGTTCTAATTGACTTTGTATTTGAGCTAATTGAGCTCTTAATATATCAAACCTATAGCAAGTATTCTTTGTCATGAAATTGGTCATATAATTTTTCTAATTTTTTTTCTTCTTTCTTCTTTGGATACCTAACAATCATATGACCTATTTTACCATAATAATAACAAAAGAAATATTTTATTAACCTTTTACCAGTATTTCTCTTTCTGAGCCTTTTGAACTTCCTAGTGAGATTAGAAATCTCTTTATTAAAATTAAATTTGGATATTGACAATCCCCTTTTATCTTCATTCTTTTTAGCTTTGGCCTTGAAAGGAATTTGCTCCTTGTTATCGTTAAAACTAGCTCCACCTTTCTTGATTTTAAAGGCTGAAAGAATATTGTAGAGCTTAGCAACCATCATTCTCAAGAGATCTTTTGCTACTTCTATGGATGATACCTTTACTTCAAATTTTTTAGCAAAAATAGAAATTTTTTTTGGCAAATTATATCATCGAACTATGCTTCATCAAGCACAGTCATCTCATTGATAATTTTTTCTAGTTAGTTGAAAAAATTGCTGATATTTTCATTTTTTTCCATTTTTAGAGTATTAAAACATGCTCTGGAAAATAACAACTTAGACTTATTCACATTATCATCTTTGGTAAATAAGCTTTAAGTTAGCATTATAAGCTTCGTGTGGGCTAATCCAAAACAATGCTAGTGCAAAAAGGAATTTTTATCTAGCTTAGCATTATAATTCATTATTGCTACATTAACTTGTAATAGCTACAATAATAAAGCATTTTTCTATTTAGATTGGCCTTTTCATCTAGATGTGATAGCTCAAGGCTTATCTTACTCTACCACATTAGCCAAAGGAACAACATAGAATAGGATTTTCTATAAAGCTATTTTTCTTACTTTATGTCAGCACACGAGTGGGAATAAAAATCTTGATGAAAGAGATTGGTATTTCTCCCAAAAATATTTTAAATACTTTTCCAATGCTTGGTCACATTAGCATCTAGAGCTATTATGATATGATCTAGATAAAATAAGTTCATCTAAATGCCTAACTCTGCCACATTAGCCCAAGGTTAAGGTGGGAAGTAAATAAAATAGCTATTTTATTGTAAAATAAGCTCTTCTAGCAAAACGTTTGTAACAACATGCAAGTTAAAATGCAAAGCTTGATCTAAATGGTGGGTAATGCTAAAATCCTTTGCTCCACTTGACCACATTAGCCAAGACTAATGTTGAAAAAATAAAAAGCTTTGTAACTAGAGAAGTTTGGTAAAGCCTGAAAGCCAATTAAAGCCAAGATTCCTCTGCTTAAAGCCAAAATGATAGGATTCTTCCTCTATTTTGGTTTCAAATCTTACCTAAAGATCAACCTAATGAAACCTCAAATGCAATGAGCTTTAGAACTCTCCTTTTACTACTTCTTAGTAAGTGGGCAAATAACATCTGCAACATAAATCTCTCCTCACTTTCATATAGATTATTACAGAAATGGTTCTAAAATTGCTTTGAAAGTGACTAGAGAGAATGAAGGCTATAAAATGAAGCTATTGGGCCCAGTATGTATTCTATTTTTTTCAGCCCTGTGCTTATACTGGAATTTTCTCTTCTCTCTCTTTATGCTCTTTTATTTTGAAAAAGCTCTATATTTCATTTTTCAATGAACCAAAATACTCTTGAGTCTCTATGTGGGACAAGGTAGAGTATTTACTTTTCCATTGTGTTGTAAGAGTTATTTCTTTTGTGATTTCAAGCTTGGGTTGTGATCATTCTAGAATTGTAAAGAAGCCTTATAAATTTATTTTGATTAATGAAATTACTCTACCTCATAGGATCTGGGGAGAGTTTTACGGTGGACGTAGGCTAGCAAATCTAGTAGTTGAGCCACCTTAAAAAGCTTGGTATTTGTTTTCTCATTTCTGCATTAGTACTTTGTCTTTCTGTACTCATCTAATTTGGAGTCTTTCATTTAGTCTTTCACTAGTCTATAGTTGAGTTAATTTTTTTAAAAAGGTCTTGATTCACCCCCCTCTCAATGACAATAGTTGTGTTTAGGAAACAACAATTGGTATTAGAGTTTGGTCAACATAATTATACTTGATAGTATGTGTTGCTAATTTTTTTTGACCATGCCACAAAATCAGGGATTCTCATCTAATAAAGCTCCTTAGTTTGATGGTTTAGATTATCCTCTTTTTAAGTTTAAAATAAGGACATACCTACTAGCTCATGGGTATGATATTTGGAAGGTAGTGAGTAGAGGAATAATTAATGTAGTACATGGTGCTTCAGCTATGATTGCTTTGGTGTGTGACTTAGATAGAGTTATGTGCATGAAGATTATGCATCTTCAGTTAACTAGAGATATATGGTGGCATCTCTAAGTAATTTATAAAGGAGATGAAAATGTGAAAAAGTCCAAGCTGCTAACCTTGAGAGCATGTTTTAACACCTTAACAATGGAAGAAAATGAGAATGTTAGCAAATTCTTTAGCTACATAGATAAGATTGTCAATGAAATGAATATGTTTGGTAATGCAGTCTTGGAGATCATAATCTATCAAATGATCCTATCTATTTTTCCCAATAGATTTGAAGCTAAGGTCTCTTCTATAGAAGTGGAAAAAGATATTTCCAAGATTATTGTAGTTGAGCTCTATAGTAATCTTTCATCCTATGAGATTAGAAAAGAAGGGAAAAATTACTCTATTAAAAAAGAAAAAATTTCTTTTATAGCAGAAGCTAACGTAAATGAACATAACAAGGAACCATCAACATTAGGCTTAGATTCTAATAAGGAGATTACTAATTTGGCCAAAAAGCTTAGGAGGCTTAGAAAGATAAAAATTGGTAAGAAACTAATAAAATCTTTTTCTTGTTATGATTGTGGTGAAACAGGTTATATGATTGCTAAATACTTGAAGAAGAAGAAAGATGAAGAAAATTAGAAAAAGCTGGGGAATACATTCAAACCAAAGAATGCTCGGTATAGTTTTGATAGATTAAAACCTTAGTTAGCTAAAATTCAATACTAATTAGAACACTTAGAAAATAGCACATGGAATGAGGATATTGAAGATAACTATTTTGCTCATTTTGCTCATACTGATATAATAACTAATGATAGTTGATATTATCACACAAGATTTATTTTCTTTTTAGCTATGACAAATGATGATGACTTTTAGAGCTTTATATATACTAATCCAAATAATCAAGGAACATCTAGTACTATTGTGACTGTAGGTTTAAGTGAAGATGAAGATGAACTAGACCCATCAAACATAGCCAAAACTAAGTACAAAGAAGCTGATAATATTGATCTAGAAGGACTAATAAGGTAATTGGAAATGGTGGTCAAAGTTAATGAGAAATTAAATAAAATTTTAAAAGAGAAATAGCAAGATGTCAAGAACTACAAGATGAAGTTTGAATCAAATCAACAAAAAAATTTAAAGCTAAAAGAGAAAGTGCTGCTACTAAAAAAGAATATGAAAGGTAAGGCTGCTTAAGTAACATATAACTTATTTAGCATGTTTACTCACAACTTGGAATAGCTCAAAGATATTATTGACAACAGATGATCAAATAATAAAAAAAGGGGACTTGGCTATGAGCTTGAGTCTTTGAAAAAGATTTCTTCAACAAAAACACTAAAACAAAAGATGAACATTCAAGCATAACAATCATAACCACAACCACAAACACAACCATAGATAAGTAGCCAATAAATAGGTAAAGGAATTCTTCCCACTTCAAGAATTCAAAGCATCATGTATGGTCCAAAAATGACAGCTAGATTCCATCAAGGTTATCATTATAATTATAGAAGACTAAGGCATAGAGCTAGAAATTGTAGAATCAAGATTTTCACATACTATGAATCAAGGTTATCATTATAATTATGCCTTTGTCTTGTGGTGCTATATCCATTTCAAGAAATAACAAATCATGATGATAAGTCTAGAGGCCAATCCATAAAATGGCATTTCTTGTACAACTTGCCTTAAAAAGCTCTTGTATTCCATAGACATGGTTCCTTGACAATGGTTCCTTGCCTTTTAACACGATAAAAAAAATACAGCTACTTTTAAGTCAACCAATTTTTCTTGTAAGAATAATCTAAAATTACTATGGAAGTATTTGGCCCCTTTGATGTAGCTAGCTTTGATGGTGGTAGATAGTTTTTTCTCATTATAGATGATTATACCAGAATGTACTGACTTACATGTATTGAGAAAAAATTTAATGTCTTTTAATGATTTAAAGCATTTAAAACTATGGTTGAAGTTGAAATAGGACTTACAATAAAAGCTATTAGGACTAATGATGGAGGTGGTTCATCTCAAATGAATTTTATGAGCTTTGTAGAAATTCAAGTATTAGGAGATGATTTTCAGCAGTAAGAACACCTGAGCAAAATGGTGTTGCAAAGTGAAAAAATAGAAATGTACTTGAAATGATTAGATCCATGAGAAATGAAAAGAATATACAAAAATATTTATGGAATGAGGCAGCTAGAATAGTGGTATACATCATCAATAGATGCTTGGTAAGAGCTAATTATGATAAAACTCCCTACCCAATGTGGTATGAGAAAATAGCTAATATTCAATATTTCAAAACTTTTGATAGTAAGTATTATATAAAAAACCAAGATAATGTTCATAAATTTGATAGTCGCTATGATGAAGGTCTATTTATTGGTTATTTAAGTTAATTAAAAGCTTATTGATGTCTAAATTTGAAAACTTTAAAAATTGTTGAGACATCACATGTAAAGATCAATGAACAATTAGAGAGTACTAACATTATGGCTAAGAAATGTATGAATGCAGATGAATAAGATAATGATAATGGCATTTTAGCATCTAAATAGGCTAAAGAGACTATTGAAGAACTGTTAGTCTTAATAGATGAGGTAGAAGTAGAATAAGAGGCTACATTAGACGATGGTCTAAGGAGAAGAACATAGAGGTTTAGATCCATCGTAGATATCTTGAAAATATTGCTCAGATAAAGGACAAGGAGGAGTCAAGATGAAACAATAGATCATAGCCTATTAGTATGTTGTCTTACTTTTTCCATTTCACTAAGAATTAGAGAAGTTCTTGGGAATGAAGATTGGAAGAATACCATGAATGAAGAAATGAAGCAGATTATCAAGAAAAACACTTGGGAGCCTATCCCATGGCCCAAAGAAGCTAATGTCATTGGAACTAAGTGGATCTTTGCAAACAAACTAATTGAGCATGGTGAGGTAACCAGGAACAAGGAAAGATTACTTGTAAAAGGCTTGCACAAATAAAAGGGCCTGATAAGCAAGACATGTTTACTTTAGTTGAAAGGCTAGAATCTATTCAAATGTTGTTTATCAAATGGATGTGAAGTTGGTATTCTTAAAAAGAAAGATCAATGAAACAATATACTTAACACAAACAAAAGGATTTGTTGATACAAAAAAGCCAAATCATGTGTATAAGTTACACAAAGCTTTGTATGTTCTAAAATAGGCCTCAAAATATGCTATGAAAAGCTTGATTTCTATCTTGCTGAAAATGGATATCTAAAGGATCCTTTGGATAGTACTCTCTACATTAAAAGGAATGGTTGAGGCTTTTTAGTTGCACAAATTTATGTTGATGATATCATGTTTGGAGGAACTAGCTCAAGTTCGGGGATAGAATTTGTTGAAGCTATGTAGTTAAAATTTGAGATGTCCATGATAGGAGAATTATCACATTTTCTTTACCTACACATTTAGCAACTCAAGGAATTGACCTTCATCTCCCAAAAAAAATATATTTTAGTAGATTCTCAAATACTTTAGCATGATAGAAGATAAAATTTGTTCGACTCCTCTAAGCACAAATCTACATCTTTGTAAGGATGAAGCTGGAAAAAGTATTAAGGCTATACTATACAGATCTATTATATGAAGCTTACACTATGCTATAGCAAGCAAATCCAATATAGCTTTTGTTGTTATCCTAATTTCTAGATTTTAGTTAGATCCTAAAGAGTCACATCTTGTAACAACAAAAAGAATCTCATGCTACTTGAAAGGCATAACTAGTTATGGGTTATAGTACCTAAAGAGTTGAAACTATGAATTACAAGTGTATATAGATGCAGATTGGGTTGGAAATAGAGATGATTAAAAATAAACCAATGGAAATTATCACTTTCAAGGTAATATACAAGTATCATGGTTGAGCAAGAAGTAGAACCCAGTAGCCTTATCATCAGTAGGAGCAAAATATGTTTTAGCCTCACACTATTGCACACAAATTCTTTGGATGAGGGAAGTACTCAAACTCTTTGGTATAGTCTTCTCTAATCCAATAATCATTTATTGTGATAATAATGCTACTATTTCTATTTTAAAAATTCTTGTATTTCATGGTAAAAAAAAAAGCACATTGAGATGAAATATCATTTTCTTAGAGATTAGGTAGAATTGCAAACAATCAAACTATCATATATTTTTACAAAGGAATAGGAAGAAGAAATTTTTAGCAAATTTTTAAATAAAGAACGATTTCTATATTTGAGAACATTGCTAGGTGTAACTACCTTACTGATGAGTTGCGATATTGAACCCTCGATATTGGGTATGCAATATCAAAGATGCCAAAGTTCAGACATGTGATATCGAAGCTTATCTCGTTGCCTATAAATAAGAGACAAGGGCACTTGATTTCATAGTTAGTTTTGGAGTACCTTACCCAAACTCTTGTACTTTTTCCTTTCCAAAGTTAGAATTATTTCTAAGTGTCCACAATAGGAGTCATAAAGTGAACAGATCTTTATTAGAGCATTGTGTACCTGAGCTCAGCTTGTGTCTGGAAATAAAAATGAACTTTATGATAAACCTTGCAACATTCAGAATAGCTTATTTATTGCATTTAATGTTATTTACAATTATTCAATTCTTTTGTTAGTTTATTGGTTGTTTTATTAATTTGTTAATTTTCAACAAGTAAGCACACTTAGTACAACCACTTCTAGCATACATGGAACACTTGGTAACTTGGTAACGACTAGCATTTGGTAATCCTAGTAGTGTTACACTGATTCAGGATGTGTACAGAGAGTGGGAATGGATGTTGGTGGTAGGACTAGTTATAACCTAGCTAATTAGTTAAATTAAATTAGTTACTTAATTATTTCATTTTTTCCTTTTTAGAACTAGGACATAAAACATAAAAAGCATAAAAATAATATACCTCAAGTTTACTTAACCATACAATTGCACCATATGCGTACACTTGGGAAGACAATGATCACCTAACCCATCTTTTTATATGAAGGTGCATAAGCACTTAGTNTGCGTGAAACACTTGTATTGGTATGGTTGAGCGTAGGGGTACCTTGCCACTCATCATTGGTGANTATGGTTGAGCGTAGGGGTACCTTGCCACTCATCATTGGTGATATTTCCAAGGACTTTGTTGTTTGTGTGCTGATTAGAACTTAGGAAATCTTTCCATCATTGGAATGAACCCTTAGGTTTAGTTATTTTACAATCATAAAAAAGAGAGTATTGCATATTGAATAATCAATAATGTCTCTTCTTCTTATGAGAGTCCTTCACTGCCTAGGTTTGACACGATGAACTATTGAAGGTAGACTATAGAAGATAATCTGCTAGTACCCTACTAGTTTCGCTTGGTATACATTCATCCTAATGAGTATATACCAAACTTTACCTTTATCCTCCACCAAGATGAACAACTGCATTGGTGGGATTTAGAAGGTAACATAGTATTGCCTCCCGATTGCTCAGTCCCAAGCATGCTTCTTCATGCTCTCACACGAATTGGTATGTAGCACTTACAATCGGAGTACGTTGTGCATGAACAAGATTTAAGATATTATCGACCCTCAGAGGCACAACATTAAAGGGACCTACAATAGGAGAGACATTACAAATCTATGAAGGGAAAGTGGTCTCAGGATGTCCTGTATGTCATAAGTGAAAACGAGGGTGGTGAACCTACCTTGGGAGGTTTATCACATAACAATGTTCCTCTAATTAACTTCAATCAAGGAGTTTTGTATCAAAATCTTCACTTAACCTTTTATAACCTAGGTTTTGATACCAACAGACACAAAGGGTTTGAAAAAGGAACACGAACACATGACAACGACGGACATTCTGATCGTAACCATGACCAAGGCTGAGACCACCAAAGAGAAAGTGATAGGCATCATCATGGTGTCAGTCCTCCTTCCTCTCCACCTTCATCATCTTCTTCCTCCTCTTCTTCAAGATCAGAATGCATTCGCAAGGGAAAAGACCTTGAGGATAATGGTAGGTGAAATAGAGATCATAGAAAAAACAGTCTAGAAAGGGTATGAGGGAATTCTAGAGAAACACACCATGAAAGGAGGGAGAGTAGGTAAAAAATGCATCATAGACGCCATAGAGGATATGATCATGATGAACCTCTACTCACTACTCAAAGTATGCTAGATATAACTGAGGTCATTAGGATCCCAACAAGGCACCAAAAGGACAGTAGGATCAAAAGATTAGACATGAACAATATCCCATGATTTGAAGGGGGATACAACACTGATTCTCAAAATCATATAAAGTTGTAGATGATTAAGGAAGTGGAAAAAACTAAATTTGTTTCCATGGACACTAATTAAGGAAGCAGAAAGCTGGTATTGGTCCTTAGAATTGAGATCCATTCATTGATGAAGTACCATGTTAGAGCTATTCAATGATAAATATCAAACGTACTCCCGAGTGTCCAACCTACTCAAGCAAATCCAAGGATGGAAACAAGGAAGAAATGAACCTTTGGATGCTACTATGGGTCAATATTATGAACTATTACATCATTTCCTTGACCATGGTTACTCGTAGAGGGAACAACTATGCCATCTCATAGATGGGCTTAGGTACGAAACGCGAAGAATCCTGGGGACTTATGCCTAAGAGAGACTATCCGAGCTTAGAGCCCATCAAGTACAAAGATTATTGGAGCAAGCTACCAAAGAGGGAGGTGAGTTAAGGAAAAGAGAAGGTGCAGAGGAATACAACAAAGATCCTTCCCTTCAAAAGAAGGAAGTTAGATTTTGTGAAGATGAAGAAGAGTCACCACTTGAAGAGATGGTGAATAGGAAGACTTTGCCCATTCAAAAATTTGCATCAGATGTATTATAAAAGGTAGATCAAATGTGGAACTACCTAGATGATAGATTTCAAACCATTTTAAAAATAGTAGAGGATTCTAGAGAGCAAAGTAGTGATCAGGAGAGAAGGAAAAAGAGAGAAAATATGCACATAACAAGGGTAAGGGCAAAGTTGTCATCATTGAATAGGTTGTGGATTCAGACATAGATAATGATAGAAGATGTGAGATATGCCAATATGACCATCATAAGAGATGTTTCCTAGTAGTGTCACATCTACAAGAGTCTAGGGTGTATGCACTAAACCCATGATTAAATAGACAACAAACACCCCAAAGGTTATCTTATCCTCAAGGCAACCCAAGGTAGTTCCACCAACCCTTGACGTATTATTCAAGTGGAGCTCCACCAAAACCAATGAATAGTATCAACAGTGGCAATACCCAAAATCATGGGGAATGCCACCACCATGTCAACAATACCATTACTGTCAACCTGACTCGTATAAATACTATGTGTAGTAGTCGATCTCTCCATGTGACTCCACTAGTTACATCACTCCTCAACCTCACTACCAAACCCACAAGTACTATAGAAATTCTTCTCCTAGGGGTGATGTTCCACAAACATACTATCCTTCTCATCCAATTGCACCTCTTCCACCCTTATCTCTATTACCATCTACTCCAACTATTCAGGGTGAGCTCCCTACCCAACCGTAGCAACATAACACTATAAGAACTGTTAATCCTCAACCTACTATTGGTTTAGACAACTACATAGAGAAAAGACCTTTCTTTAGAACCAATAGCCCAACCAGTTCATTATAGCCACAAGCGGATAATTTTCTAATTGCCTCACCATCATTTGAATCTTTGAATCTTCCTTCGAACCAAAGATCACACTTAACACACACGGTGATGTTAACTCATGTCGTCACTGATTGGATTAAAGCTAGCCATATTCCTAGGAAATTTGCTGATCCTAGGAGTCCTCTTATATATTTTCAAATCACTAGAAATAAGCCTTGTAAAGCTCTTTTGGATTTAGGTTCTAGTGTTAAACTTATTCTCTCAAGAAATGTACAAAGCCTAGAACCTGCCTCCACTAAAAAAGAGTAACATTCATTTAGAGTTGGTTGACCAGTTTATCACTATTCCATTAGGACTAGTGGAGGACATTGTCACCACTATTTGTGGGTGGTTGTATCTAGCCAATTTCCTAGTGATTCAAGTCAACAACTGTAAGGGAGACTTCCTAATCATTATGAGAAGAGCATGGCTAAGCACAATTGATGCACACCTGAGAATATATGATATTTCCCTATAAATATCAAAGGAAAATACATTTAGAAAGATGAAAAAGAAGAATGTTCAATGTATCGCATACAATGACACATGGTGTAGCTGCATGCAGAAGTCTTGGTTTGTATAATGCTTAACATTGCCTACATGCAACCAGTGTGCACAAATAACTGACATAATAAGATGCCTATATGTAGTAGCCACAAGACAGGAAGGCACCTAGTGGTTGATAGCTAACCAAGAGAGCAATTCAACTCTATGCATGGAACCAACTAAGAGCTTGACTTATGCTTATATCGATAGCATAGATAAATTAGAGCAAGTCTATCGCCAACTTCCAAGTCTTAACATTGAAAATATCAACTGGGGGAAGTTGGAAATCCCTAACAAGTTCAAGCAAGAGGCCCTTAAGTTAAAATCATTGCCCACTGGTATGAAGCACACATTTCTCAAGAATGGAAAACCAATAATCATTAACGCTAAGCTCACTCCTCAACAAAAAGAAAGACTACTGACAATGGTAAACAAATGGTCGAAAGCCTTTGCTTGGTCATATTCTGAATTATCTAGAATAGATCCTAGGATATGCTAACATAGAATTTACACTAACCCCTCCATGAAACCTCAATGACAACTGCAAAGGCAATTGAACCCAAAGCTTAAGTCAGTGATTAAAGAAGAAATTGAATAACTTCTAAAAGCTAGGTTCGTCTACCCCATTGCTAATAGTGAATGAGTTAGCCCATTAGTCATTGTGCCCAAAAAGGGAGGTAAATGGAGGGTGTGTATAGACTTTAGGCAATTAAATATGGCAACATTCAAGGACCACTTCCCATTGCCATTTGTCAACCAAGCCTTAGATACCATTGTAGGGCATTACTACTATAGTTTTCTAGATGGTTACAGTGGGTACAATCAAATTCAAATAGCACTAGAAGACCAAGCCAAGACTACGTTCAAAAGTCCTTGGGGAACATTTTTATATAGGCATATGTTGTTTGGCTTGTGCAATGCCCCAACAAAATTTTAACGTTTGGTTCTAAGTATCTTTCAGTAGCAAATAGGGAATGGTGTGGAGATTTTTATCTACAATTTCTCTACCTATGGAGTAGACTTCGAACAAGCATTGGACCAATTAAAGTAAGTACTAAAACAATGTGTTGAAACTAACTTAAGGCTAAATTGGCCAAAAAGCCATTTGATGGTCCAAGAAGGCATTTATTAGGGCATAAGATTTCACAAACAAGGATAGAGGTAGATCGTAAAAAGATTAAAGTCATCCAAGGAATCACTTGTCAACTTGACACTATAAAAGATATCTGATTATTCCTTGGACATACTAGCTATTATAGAAGCTTCATTGAGAACTTTTCAAGGATTGAAAAAACTTTGGTAGAACTAATGAAAAAGGACGTACCCTTTGAATGGACTAGCAAATGTGAGCTAGCCTTCCAAACCTTGAAATAGAAGCATGTAGAAACATCTATTCTACAAGCTCTTGACTGGTCTAGACCATTCCACATAATTACTGATGCATCCAACTTTTCTTTAGGAGTCGTACTTAGCTAGATGACCAAAAATGACCTTATTACATTCACTATGCATGTCGAAGTATTGCTGGTGCACAACTCAATTACACCACAACAGAAAAAGAATTAATGGTTGTGGTGTTTTGCACTAGAAAAATTTAGGCACTATGTATTGGGCTATAAGATATTTGTATACACAGAACATAGTGCAATTTAGTTCCTAATGAATAAACCAATGGTGAGCCCTTGCATCATACAATGGCTCGTGATCTTATAAGAGTTTGATCTTATGATGATTGATCATAAAGGCACCAAGAATGTTGTTATTAATCATTTATCTTGGTTATGATGGGGCAACGNCAAGAATGTTGTTATTAATCATTTATCTTGGTTATGATGGGGCAACGAAGAGGATGAATATCCAATTTCTGACCATTTCCTTGATGAACTCCTCTTTGCAGGTGTGATAAACAATCACTTACCCACTACTACAATTTGGTATAGTAGCATTCTCACTTATCTGCTTAGAAACACCACAAGGGTTATATGTTAAAAAGAAATAATAGTTTCTTCACTAAGCCAAATATTTCATGGAAATCAACAGACACCTTTATAAGGTATGTCCTGATGGCTTGGTTCAATGGTGTGTTCCCAATGTAGATTAATTGCTAGTTCTCCAAGATGCTCATGAGGGCCCTTGTGGGGGTCATTATGCTGGGAGATGAGCAACCATTGAAATATTTCTTGTAGGAAATTATTGGCCTACATTGTTCTAGGATGCTCATCATTTCGTCCAATCTTGTGAGCATTGTCAATGCGATAGGGAAATGACTGCTAGAATGGAGGATCCACAATAATGGATCCAACCTTTAGAACCCTTCAACATATGGGGTATTGATTTTATGGGGTCAATTACACCAATTTCCAATGGAAAAGCATACATCATTGTTGGTGTTGATTATTTTACAAAGTGGGTAGAAGTAGCCACTGTTATGAACTGTACATCATCTACCACTACATGATTTGTTCAACAACAAATCATAAACAAGTTTGGTATGCCTCATGCACTTATTTTTGATAATGGTACACACTTTACAGGTGCAACTTTTCGGAAGTTGATGCAACACTTGGGACTGGAGCATAAGCTAACTATGCCTTACCATCTTCAAGTGAATGGCCAAGTCGAAGTCATTAATAGGAAGATCACAAAAATATATTAGAAAATATAGGTGAGACTAGAGCACCAAACTGAATGATGCTCTTTGGGCATATCACTCCACATGAAAACCTCCTATAGGCTACTCTCCCTATGAGTTAGTGTATGGTAAACTTCCAACACTTCCCATCCAAGCTGAGCTTCGTACACTATCAATAACATGTGACCTCAACCTTGACCTTAGTCTAGCACAAAAAGAATAGTTAATGAACATTAACTTGCTTGATGAAAACTAATTAGCCACCTTGTCATCCAATGAACTACACAAGGCCTTCAACAAGCAATGTCATGACTTAAGGATTAGGAAAGTCAAATACCAACAAGGAGATAAGGTTCTGTATTGGAATCCCACACATATGCCACAATGAACTAACTTTCAAACACTATGGAAAGGACCTTATATCATTCATGAAACTTTCCCTTAAGGGTCCATGATAATGTATAAACCTAAAAGCCGATATAGGAAAATATTAGTCAACATCCAGCAAACCAAACCTTTCCATGAGCCTAAAATGGCCAATACTAACACTACCTCTATTAATGGATAACCTTGCTTATTATTTCAGATCTTCTCCTTCTAACTCAGTCATGGGGGAGATGGCCACTAATGCTAACCATTCTAAAGCCCTCAGTTCTTTTGTCCTTGTTTTTTTACACATTTTTCATCTGTACTTGTTTTTATTTTACATCATCATTAACATTTTTACTATTTATTTTTCTATTACATTTTGTTTAAATTACTTTCACTCATCATCTAATAAGTGCTCATGATGGTGGATTGTACTATAATGGTGTTGATTGCTAATGTTTGGCTTTTACCTTTGACTTTTAATGTTGATACTAAGATATGGTTTCTTTTGATAAAACATGCATCTATTAAACTCTATGGTCTTCCTTGATCTTGAAAATGTACTGTCCCTTTTTCTAAGTGAACTTATTAATGAATTGGTGGCTTGGTATTCTTCAAACCAAGGAAAGATTAAAATAGATTGAAAAAGGTGTGACCTCAAGGGGATTTGACGCATTTGTGCTACCTATTCTCTTGGGTACTTGGATGTTTTTATAAGTTTTCCTTCATTTCGCTCTTGACCAAATATCAAGAAGTTGACTAAATCAAATAATTCTTGGTTCTAACAAAAAAAAAACTGATGAGAATTCAAAGCACACCCCTTAGACATAATAAGAAACATGGGCTACAAGCACTGGTTATGGCACTAGAAAGACATGTTACCCATACCTGAAGGTTCCCTCTAACTAAGGCCCTTTCTCGTTTCCTGGGCCTTTATCTTTCTCTTCTTGGAATGGTGGTGGCTTTGTGGACACATTCTTGTTGCCTTACGAGGATGGATTGGTCAAGTGTGTTGATGAGAGGGAACTAGATATGGTTAGTTTTAATCTAGATTTGTGCTGAATTTTATTAAATCACCTTAATCACATACTACACAAGGGACTTTACACAACCTTGATTTTGGGATTCCATTCCATTATCTCCTCTTTTTATATATTACCTTCCATATCCCACCTCATTGTCAGTTTTATGATTAATCTATATCTTGGTTGCTACATTAAAAGCCCTACATCAACCAATCATATGCCTCACTAAGAGTTAAACCATATGCTATAACTTCACTCACTCGAAGTGGGAAGATAGAGATTTTGAACTTAATAACAATTACTAGCATAACTACATTGTTGATGATGGAATGTCAAAGTGTCACATCGATAAGCCCCCATCAACATGGCCTTATCGACGAGTCCCAATCGACATGGCCCCATCAATGTGGTGTTGCCTTATTGATGAGGCTACATCAATGTAGCATTTGCTGCATTTACAAGGACCCATCAATGCAACTCCACAATAAATTCTATAAATATGTACTCACTAGCTATGTTTATGGGATGTCTTATCATAGTTGTAGAAAAGCTCTTGTAGTTTTATCATTTGAGAGTTAGAATATTTTTCTGAGTGTTCACAGTAGAAGTTAGAAAGTATATGGATCTTTATTCAAGCACTATTGTACTTGAGCACACTAGTGTAAATGATAATAAGGATGACATTTTTCATCAAACCTTGTAGCACTTGAAATAAATTAATGATTTATTTCTACATTTACTATTTTCATTAAATATGTAATTGATTAAGATAAACTAAACTTTGATTAATTAATTAATTAAGATAAATATATTAAACACATAAGTATGATTGCTTCGAGCATAACATAAAACACTTGGTAATCCCAATAGCACTTAATGCTTGGTAACCCAACAGTGTTGTATGCATTCAAGATGTGTATGGAAAGTGGGATCAGATGCTTATGTTAGGATAGTTAGTTATTGATTATCAATTATATTAGTTAAATTGGTTTATAAGTTAAGTTTCAACTTGTTATTAATTGTACATAAATAAAATATAAAATAATAAATATCATGTACCTAAATTATACTTAACCATACAACTAAGCTTCACAAGTGTAGTTGGGAAAAAATGATCATCATGGTTAGATTTCATCTCCTAGAACTAGTGTTTGTGGGAACTTAAGATCTATGGAATTCAACTGGATTGCATATGAATTATTGTAATTTGTATGGTTGGGCATAGGGTATACTCACCACTCATCATTAGCCACATTGTTGGGGACATTTTGTTTGTTACGTGCACTATATAGGACTTAGTGAAAATTTATTTAACATCATTGGAATGAATGCTAAAGTCATATCATATATCAAAATAACTACAACACTTATACGAAAGCACACTACATTTCTATCTTCTAATACAATATGTCTTCTTCTCATAGGATTGATTCTCTACCCAAGTCTGATGGAGTAAATCAGTAAGTGCCCCAACAATATAGAGTGGTATATGCTCATACTAATGAGTATGTACCCAATTTCACCTTTATAGTACACTAGGATGAACTACTATGGTGGCAAGACATGGAGGGCAACATTGTGTTGCTACCTAATTGATCCATTCCTACAATGCTCTAACAAACTCTTATGTGGTTGGGCATCTAAGGACTTCATGATGAATATGTTGTGTAGAATAGTGATGCCAAAGATTATCATCCTACCAATGCATAACATCTAAGGGATTGACAACTAGAGCAATGCTATGAGTCTACAAAGAGGAAGTGGTCCAATGATTCCCCATTCTTGATGTATGAAAAAGATGGTAGAGAACCCTTCTCTGGGGATTTTCCATATAAAGAAACTCTTCTCTTTGACTTAGATGAAAGAGGTCAAAACTAGAACTTGTAGTTCATAATACATAATCTTCGTTTTTGCAAGAATGGATCCCATGACAAAGGAGGATCCAAGGAAGAGAGTCATGGTAGGGATGCTGGCAAGTAGCATGATCATGAACATGGCTATGACCACCAAAGAGGGGGTGACAAGCATCATGATAATGCTAGTCCTCCTTCCTTTTTACCTTCATCATCATCTTCTTCCTCTTCTAGCTCTGTATGCAACTGTAAGAGGTTCGATCATGATGGTGGTGACCAACGAGATTGAGATGATTATAGGAACCATCGAGCAAGTTAAGATTAAGGGCACATCCATTCAAGAGAGGTTGATCACCTTAAATGAATGGGTAGTAGAGGGCATCATAGGCATTAGATTCATGGCTATGATGAGCCTTTTCTTGCTACCTAAAGCATGCTAAACATTCCAAAGGTAGTGATAATTCCTCCAAGACACATAAAGGATAGCTGGATTAAGAGGCTAAACATGAACAACATCCCCAAGTTTGAGGGGGATATAACTTAGATCGATAGAACCATCTTCAGGATTTTCATGCTGTTTGTGGCTTACAAAATATAGAAAATGACTAGTGAAAGCTTAATTTATTTCCCAAGACATTCATTAAAGAAGCATAAAGTTGATATTGATCCTTGGTACCAAAATCAATCCATAGATGAAGTATGATGTTTGAACTGTTTAACAAAAAATATCAAATGTACTCCTGAGGGGCGAACTCGAGGAGGTAGATCCAAGGATGGAAGTAAGGAACACATGAATCCTTGGATGTTGTTATGGGAAGATATTATTTCTTATTGCATAGATGTCATGGCCATGGTTATTCTCAACAGGAGAAACTTTACAATATCATAGATGGGCTCTGATCAGAAACAATGAGAACTCTTGGAGTCTATGCCCAAGGTTGATTGTTAGAGTTAAGAGCCCATTAGATCCAAAGGCTAATTGAGAAAGTAGCAAGAGAAAAAGGAGAGTTGAGAAAATGTGAAAGTGCATAAGAATACAACCAAGATCCTTCCATTTGCAAGAGAGAGGTTCAATTTTTTAATAGTGAGGAAGAATCATCACTTGATGAGGTGGTGAACCATAAAACCTTGCCAATTCAAAATTTACCTCTAAAATCTTAGCTAAGGTAGATTAGTTATGGGACTCTATGGATAATAGATTTCAAGCTATCTTGAAAATTACTAAAGAGTCCAAAGAACAAAGTAGTAATTGTGACTACAGAGGATGAAAGAAAGTTGAACATTCAAATCAAAGGGGTAAGGGCAAGATTGTTATAGTGGAGGAAGTTGCAAAAATTAAATTAGATGATGATGGTGGATGTGATATACTAATATGAACATCCTAAGGGATGTTATCCCATCATGTCACACTTATAGGAGTTTGTGGTTTATGCTCTAAACCCACAACTAGAAAAAAGACAAATACCTAGAAGATTACATTATCCTCAAGGCAATTCTAGGAAGTTTCATTAGCAACAAAAATATTATCCAAGTGAAAATCCACCTCAATCATACGAGTAGTATCAATAGTGGCACCCACTACATTCATGGGGGATGCCACTAGTAAGGTAATGATACCCGTACAGGTAGCCAGATCCATATGGGTATTATGTTTAACAAACCCTATCTCCACATGACTCTTCCAGTTACATTTCTTCTTTCCAACATTACTACTAGCCTCTTGAATACTCTTGAACTCATTCTCCATATTTCAGGAAGGATACCACATTTTATCCTTATCCTCTTTCTATTTCTACACCTATTCCTCCATCCTTAATGCAACTACCCCTTGCTCCATCTATGCAAGATGAACTTCTAGTCCATCCATAGCAACATATTATTACCAAGGCCATCAATCTATAATTGGTTCATCAATCGAGTGGTTTGAAACCTCATGCTCATAAAAGACCATTCTTCTGATCCAACAGTCCTACTAAGCCCTCACAGACTCAGGCAGCTAGTCACCTTGCTCCTACCTCATCCTCTATAAAGCATTCCATCAGGAATCCTTCAAACCAAATGCTTTTCAAAATCCATACTTTTATTCTCACTCATGATGTAGTTGATTGCATCCAAGCTAGAAACCTTCCTAGGAAATTAGCTAATCATGGGAGTCCTCTTATCTACTTACAAATTGCTGGGAATGAACTATCTAAAGCCCTTTTTTATTCAATTTTTGGTGTGAACTTGATTTCTCATGAGATGTATATTTCCTAGAACCTACCACCTCTCAAGAAGAGCAATATCTGATTGGAATTAGTAGACTATTCCATTACTGTTCCATTGAGATTTGTAGAAGACATTGTAACCATGATCTATGGTGGTCTTATCCTACCAATCTCCTAGTGATCAAGGTTGAGAACTACAAAGGGGACTTGCCAATCATTATGGGAAGGGCATGGCTAAGTACTATTAATGTAAGAATGGGCATCAGAGATCTTTTCTTGGAGATATCTAAGGAAAATGCATTTAGAAAGATTAAGAAGAAAAGAGCTCCATGCATTGCGTAAAATGATATTGGATGCAATTGTGTGTAGAAAATCTAGTCCATGAAACAACATCTATTTCCATATGCAATAAATATGCACATGAAGCAAATATTCAAAGGTATTTGTACACAAAAATCACAGAACAAGAGGGAACCTAGTGGTTGATCGCTAATTCTAACAGCAGCACAATGTGCATGGAACCTACTAAGAGCCTAACATGCTCTTATGTTGCATGCATGAATGAACTAGAGTAAGTTCATCACCAACTCTCTGATAATGGAAATGATGATACTAATTGGGGAGAGTTAGAGACCCCTTAGAATTCAAATAGGATCCCCTAGAGTTGAAAACTCTGCCTATTGTCCTAGAATATACATTCTTAAAAAATGGCAAGTCGATCATACTTAATGCAAAACTTGCTCCCTAGAAGAAAGAAAAACTATTAAAAGTGGTCAAAAAATGGCCAAAAGCCTTTTCTTGGTCATATCTTGAACTCACTAGAATTGATCCATGGATATGCCAACACTGCATTTACATTGATCCATTCATAAAGCCAAGGAGAAAACCACAACAATGATTGAATCCAAAATTAAAGAGGATATTGATAAACTTCTTAAGGTAGGGTTCATCTACCCCATTGTAGATAGTAAGTGGGTCTTATGATAGTGCCAAAGAGAGGTGGAAAATGAAAAGTTTGTATGAACTTCAAGCTATTAAACATGGCAACATTCAAAGATCATTTTCTATTTTCATTTTTTCATCAAGTGTTGGACACCATATCTGGGCATTGCTATTATAGTTTTCTAGGGTTATAGTGGCTATAAGAAAATCTAGATTGCACTGGAAGACCAAGCCAAAAAACATTCATGAGTCCTTGGGGGACCTTTGCATATCGCAATATGCCTTTTGGTCTATCAAATGCTCCTAGTACCTTCCAACATCTAGTCTTAAGCATCTTTCAGTAGTAAATTAGTACTAAAGTGAAAGTCTTCATGGATGACTTCTCCACTTGTGGTACTACATTTGAGCAAGCCTTGTACCACCTTGATCATGTACTTAAAAGATGTGTGGAAACAAATCTATGGCTTAATTGGCAAAAGATCCATCTCATGATTCAAGAAGAAATTATATTGGGGCACAAAATTTTATAGGAATGGATTGAGGTAGATCCCAAAAAGATAAGGGTTATATAAGGAATCATCCATCAACCAGAAATCATCCAAGATGTTCGATCATTCCATGGACACACTGGCTACTATTGATGATTTATAGAGAATTTTTGTAAGATTTTAGAACCATTGATTGAGCTAACAAAGAAAGATGCTCCCTTCATCTAGGCCAAGGAATGTGAAAATGCAATCTAGAGCCTCAAGTAGAAGCTCATAGAGACTCCAATTCTATGAGCACCTAACTAGTCTAGACCATTCCATATAAAGACAAATGCATGTAATTACACCTTTGAAGCTATGCTTACATAGTTAGATGATAAAAAAACATTCCTATTTCATTCATTGCGTGTGCACAGCTAAAATACACCACAAAAAAATTGATGAAAATGATGTTTTCTCTAGAGAACTTTAGGTACTATGTGCTTGAATACAAAGTGTTTGTGCACATGGACCACAGTCTAATTCACTTCCTGATGAATAAACCAATAGCCAGCCCCCATGTCATATGGTGGCTGGTGATCTTGTAAGAATTCAATCTTAAAATGGTAAATCAAAAGGGAACTGAGAATGTGGTCACTGACCACTTGTCTCAGTTATGATGAAAAAATAAAGAGGAGGAAAGCCCACTATTTGGTCTATTTTCTAATGAACTTCTCTTTTCTAGAGTCATAAATGAACAAGTGCCCACAGAACCAAAATGGTATGATGGAATCCTTGCTTATCTTCTTACTCAGGAGATGCCACAAGATCTGGACTATAGAATTAAATAATAGTTTCTTCATCAAGCTAAACACTTCATGGAAATCAATGAACACTTTTACAAGGTATGCACCAATGGCCTTGTTCATTGGTATGTCACTGATGTGGATCAATTTCACATTCTCCAAGATGCTCATGAGGGTCCTTGTAAAGACCACTATGTAGGGAGATGCATGGTCATAAAAATCATAATGGCAAGATACTATTGGCCCATAATCTTCAAGGATGCCCACTAGTTTGTATGATCCTATAAGTACTGTCAACGAGATGGTGGAATGACTGCATGAATGGAGAAACCTCAATAGTGGATTCAAACACTAGAATCCTTTAATAGATGGGGCATTGACTTCATGGATTCCATCACACCCATGTCTAATGAAAGGACATATATAATCATCATCATTGACTACTATATCAAATGGGTAGAAGTAGCAGCCATCATCAACTATACATCATTCACTATTGCTTGATTTGTACAACAAAATGTTGTGAATAGGTTTGGAATGCCATGTGCACTAATTTTTGACAATAGAACCCATTTTACAAGTGCTACTTTTTAGAAACTCATGAAACACTTGGTGGTTGAACATAAATTAACAACACCCTATCATCCCCAAGCCAATGGTCAAGCAAAGGTGACTGATAAGAAGATCACAAAGATTCTAATAAGAACTAGTAGCAAATATAGGAGAGATTGGAGCACCAAACTCAATGATGTCATTTGATCCTACTACTCAACATGGAAACTCCCTATTAGCTACTCTCCCTATGAGCTAGTGTATAGAAAACCTCCAATGCTTCCAATTCAATCTGAGCTTCATATACTCTAAACAACTTCTAACCTAGATCTTGACCTAAGTCTAACATAAAAAGAAAGATTGATCGACCTAAATGTGCTAGATGAAAATTGACTAGTAGTCCTATCCTTAAATAAAGTGCACAAGGCATTCAATAAATGATGTCATAACCTTTGAATATGGAAAGAAAAATTTCAACTAGGAGAGAAGTTCTCTATTGGAACCCCACACATGTTCCTCAAGAAATCAAATTCCAAACATTGTGGAAGGGGCCTTATATAATTGATGAAACGTTTTCTTCTAGGGCTATGCTCATATACAAGCTTGAAAGCTTAGACAAAAAGCAACTACTCAACATGCAACAAATAAAGCCTTTCCACGAGCCCAAGCAAGTGAGTGTAACAAATACCTAAATGGATGGACAACCATGCTTAATTTTTTGGGTCTCCTCCTTCCAAATTAATCATGGGGGTGATGGCCATCCATGTTAATCATACATGGCTCCTCAGTTTTTCTATTTTTTGTTTTACAATTTTTTTTTTGTAAATTATTTATTTTATACCTTTTTGATTTTTCAAACTTTTTCCTATTTTACACCATTTTTTTACACCATCATTAGTACATTTAAATTTTTCTTGAATATTCTACACTTTCTTATATATTTTACATTATTTTAGTGTGATTTTCTAATTTTTGTTAATAAACATGCTTTATGCCAATAGGACACAATGGTGTTGTAGCTATTGCTAATGGTGATTTGTGCTTAATGTTTTATTTGCTAATGTCTGGTTTCTATTTCTAAATTTTTGTACCTATGTTTAAGACATGGTTTCTTTTTCATAGAATAGGAAATGAGTCCATGACATCTACCCATATACAAAATCCATGATTTTCCTTATTTTGGAAGTATGAGATCCCTTTCATTAAATAGACTTTTAATAAATTTATGACCTTGGTAGTTTCTAGAATTAGGAAGGATTCAAAGGTTTGCACAAGGTGTGACTACAAGGATACTCAATACTCATTTTACTCTTCTACTTACTTGGGTGCATTAGTGTTTTTATAAACTTCTTATCGTTTCATATCAACCAATAATAGGAAGTTAAATAAGTCTTTGCATGGTGTGGTTTCCATCCCAATGAAAAAAAGAGAAAAAATAAAATAATATAATATATATATATATATGGAAATTCAAAGCACATCCCTAGACAAATAAATGAGCTACGAGCATTGGTTATGGGACTAAAAAGACATGTTACCCATGCCTGAAGGTCTCCTTTAACTAAGGACCTCTCTCACTTCTTGCTTCTGTTTTCTTCTTCTTAAGGAACAATGGTTGTTTTATGGAAGCACTCTTATGTCTCAAGGGGATGGATCAATCTTGGAGTGGTGATGCAAAGTCACTGGAAGTTATGGGTTTTACTCTAGAATAAGGATGGATTTTCTTAAGTCATTTAAACACAAATCCACAAGGGACTTTTTATGACCTTAATTTGGAACTTCATTCCACTTTCCTCATCATTTGTCCATGCTACCCATAACTCACCTCATTACTAGTGTCCATGTTCTTGTTCACTGTCTTTGTTTGACGTACTTGAATTCTTTAGTAGCATCTTCTAGTTTTTGGTCCTTAATTTTCATCAATTATTAATCACTTATGGGATCCACAAACTTCTTAGGTTGAGGTTATGCAAGGGCAAACAGGGCATGTGCCTACTATGGGAAGGACCCACTTGCATATCTCTTAGTTGGGTTTGTTAAGCACCTTATGCTTAGGCATTATTACGATTAGAATCTTTCATACATTCATCTTCCATATCTAACTATGTGCTCCTTTACATATTTTCTTTAATTCACACATTCTCCATCAAATTTTTGAATTTTTAAGCTTTCAATGATCCTTTTCAATTATTTCATCATATTTTTTGCTTTTTTGGAACTCCATAGATCCCAAATTCATTCATAAATTCCTCATTTTTTCAAAATATTCAAGTTTGAAAATATTGTTTTTGGACCTTGTAAATGAGGCCCTGTTGATGGAGCCTATGCATATATGTGGTGCCATTAATGCAATGAAAAAATACTATAAATATGCATGACCCTCAAAAATTTTCACATTTTCTCAAAAATACCAAGAGAGTTTTTCAAATTTTTAAAGCCCATAACTTCCTAACCATTTATTCAAATCACTTTGTTTTTTAACCCTATAGCTCCTAAAGGTAAGCTCTTAGTCATGGGGATCACAAACATGCCATTTTTGATAGAAAATTTTTCAACATTTTTCTAACTTCCATAAAGGTTTAACTAAGGAATCAACATTAAAACACCAAATAAAAAAAGTTAAACCTTTCTAATGAGCTCTAGTGATAGTTATAATAAAAATTAATTAATAAAATAATCAATCTACCATGGTCTAACCATAGCCAAGTGTAACTAATTAATGAGATAAGGTATTCAAAAAATTTTATGTTACACATTATATCTACTAATCCACAAATGTGTTGTGACCATAGATGGCATCAAAAGGAAAACGTGTGTAGGAAGGAAAACTATCTCAACCAAGGGAGAAATAGCCAAGAATGGAAAGGGGCCAAGAACAAGCTCAGGAAAAACCAATCACAACCCATGCAATAGGCCCTCTTAGGGAAGAGGCCAAAGTGGAATCTATTCATCATATTCTAGAACATGTGGCAACAACAAAACATTCCCATTGGGATGAGGCACTAGCTCAGTAAGCAAACCTTGAGGTGAGTTTGATAGAAACCTACCTAAGCCAAATTATATGAAGGGAGGTCCAAAAAACAATGCTCTAGGAGTTAAAATTTCTCTTTCTTGGAGAAAGCACCTAAAGAGGTATAGGTCCAACTAAATACCTCTCCCATGTGATCAATTATCACTTCTAGCATGGAGTGATATATGGAAGAGATGTTCCTATTTTGGAACAACATGTAGGCTAGTTCAATGGTCAAAATCAAGGACATTTTAGTGTTCTACTTGGTGCAAGCCATTGTAAAGGTAGTTAGGTTACTTAAAATTGGGGTGAATCTCATTGAGATTTTGATGCAAGTGGACCTCAGCATTAAAAAGGAATGGGTTCTATGATACTATGGTGTTCACCACATGGAGTACGATGTACTCATACTAGCAAAAAGAATCCACTATAAGATTGCAGCCTTTCACCTATATCCCATGGTGAGGCCTAACAAGATCACTACCTTTCTTCCCATGCATGTGCTTCTTTGAGTGGGAGATTCCCCATCAATCTTCCATAGATGATCTATCTAGAGATAGAGAAGTGGTTTAAGAAGAATGAATGTGGAAGGAAGGCACTCCCCTTTCCATGCCTCATCAAAAAACTATATCAAAGGGGAAAATTAGTATACTACACTAACGATGCTATTCGACATGCTTTGACCACTAATTGGGTGGAGATTATGAAGGATAAATCTCCTACAACAATCATCCAAGAAGAGGAACAACCACCACCTCCACTTGCCACTCAGAAAAGTATGTTGAACATTGTTGCAACATCCCAATGATTTCATGAGTACTGAGAATGACTCTTGAGTGAGAAGAGTAATAAGCAAGCATAAGTGGTGGAGATCCATCTATGTCCCAGCCAACAATGAGTCACCTGAATGAGATGGCCTAAATAGTCAACCTCATGGAAGGAGGTGGATTCATTTTCTTAGCCCAACAAACATAGTTGTCAGTGAGGTCAAATCCTAGTGTTAGAGAGGTAATGATATCTCTCTTAGAATGGCAAAAACTCCCAAAATTTTTTGGGAATGCTACAACCTTCTTGGTGCACTTGGAGGAAGGCGAGGAGGCAATAGTACTAGTGATGTAGCTCAAAGGACAAGAAATAGCAATAGAGGTGGTTGTTGATAGAATTTCTAAAATACTCAATGCACCTACAATGTCTATACTAGACATAACTTCACTTAAAGCTATGCAAACATCTATAGGAATCATACGCAGTAGATTAAATGTAGCACAACATGAACAATTGCTAGATCAAGTAGTAGGAATCGAGCAACCACTTTCAGATGTCTTTGATGTTTTAGATAGTATTATTGCAACCTAGTTAGAGATGCTAGAGGAAAAGGGCAAGAACATTATTTTCAAATGACAACTCAAAATAGCCAAGGAGTTGAATAAATTCTTGGATGCTAAAGTTGTTGAATTGAGAGCCTAGATTGCTGACCCTACATGTCTCAACCTAGCATTGACATGAGATGAAGCTCTTCAACAACTTCACACCAAGTTTAAAGGGGTTGAGGATGTGATCAAGATGGTGGTGCTCTATTGATCCTTGGTAGAGGCCACCTAGTATAAAATTCAAAAGGCCTTGGATCTTTACCACCAATAGAATGTGCAGCTAACTGTAGAAAACCATCACCTATAAAATATCAATGCACATAAACAATAGTTGACTAATTTTATCCATCAATAGTAGGACCAACTAGCTAGAGCAAACATAGAGTTAAGAAGATTGGTAGTTACAAATATAAACCTCTCCATGGAGGAGGTCCATGCCATTCACCAAAATATTATAATAGAAGTAGCCACTTGGAAATCAAAGGCTCTCAAAGTAGAGAGAGTCAAAGATCACTATAGAGATCAAGTTGGCCTATAAAAAGAAGTAAATGAGAAACATATTCAAGTGGCAAAGGCAAAGGTGAACCAAATCCTCCAACAACTCCAACAAGGATGGGAATTATGAAAACCCATCATTGATGGGATTGATTAGTACAATAAAGTAGAAATTTTCCTAAAGGAGTTACAAATAAAGGAAATGATTGAATATATGGAGCTTTCCAATCTTCAATATGCAAACCTAGCTATGTTGACTACCAGATGGCTATGGTTAGAACTTAAAATGTAAATGGCCAGCTTGTACTTGATGTACAAGGTTAACTTCAAGCATCACAAGGACACTAAGCAAAAGCTTGTGGTGCCAAATGCTAAACTTGAGGTTCTTAAGGGAGAATATACTAATCCGAGATCTATTGCCAAGAGCCTAGCCAAAAGAATGAATGACTACTAGGAGCTACAGAATGTAGTAAAGGCATTCAATGTTGAACACAAACAATTCACTACCTAGTTCATCAACATCAAGGTGCTATTTCCAATAATTCCCTATCTATGGAATATCCCCATTCTAGCCCACATTGATGATGTTGTGTGGACTGTGAATGATTCCCAAAGCAAGGAGGAAAAGATAAAGACATTATTGAATGCCTTTTTCCTTCCATCGAAGGTAGTAGCTACAGCAAGATAGCCATAACTACCTTAGCCTCCATGCACATCCAAAGCTAGTTAAGGTCCTTTAGAACCTTAGGAGCCTCCACCACCTAGGACTATTTAATCGTATCAACCAACTTCATGCCATCAAAGGATGTGTTATCTAGTTTGAGTAGTCATGTCTTAATGTTTAATTTTATGTGATGAACACAACAAATTTTTGTAATAATGTTGATATGTATAGTCAGAAACTTAGATTTGTTATGTCAAGTTGTTATTTCAAGAGTTAGTTAATAATTCCATACCTTTTTAATTTTGTAAAGGAACTCAAGAACAAGTTTTCATTTAGTTGTGGGGGTATGATGAAGTGTCAAAGTGTCATGTCGATGGGCCCCCATCAACATGGTGTTGTTCCATTGATGGGTCTATGTTGACATAGAATTTACTATGTTTACAAGGCCTTGTCAACATAGCTCCATAATAAACTCTATAAATACATGCTCACCAGTCATGTTTATGGGATGTCTAATCATAGTTGGGAAGACAATGATAGTCATGGTTAGATTTCATCTCCTAGAACCAGTGTACATGGGAACTTAAGGTCTACAAAATTCAACTAGATTTCATGTGAATGCTTGTAATTCATACGGTTGGGCATAGGATATACTCTCCACTCATTAATCCATCAACAAATTATGATTTGGTTGCATGCAGATACTCATGACTTGTATGGTAGAGTGTTGGGACACCTCCACCACTCATCATTAGCACCATTGCTGAGGATGTGTTAATATGTGCAAAGTAATTAATCTGATAAAGTTTGTTGTATCAATAATAATAGAGTCTATCTTTATACCTTTAATCAATCTTAATAACACACACATAACTAAGTGTCAAACATACAAGATAGCTTTAACACTTAAAGAAAAATTATCAGTCCATAAAGAGCTATAAAGGAGAAATGAAAAAACACATGATGATGAAGACTAGAGTGTGCCTATGTAAACATGAATCTCATATGCTCATACCAATCCTTATTACCTTGATTTTACATTTATCTTTCATCAACAAAGGTAGTTGATGTAGAGATACTAGCATAGCAACATCATTTTTCCTCTAGAGCATTAAACACTGATGAGTCATGAATTGTTAGTCGTGATATCACGTATGTGATATCATAGGTGAAGAGATATCACAAATGCAATATCACAGCTGATGCAATATCACATACGCGATATCATAGCCTAGACACGATATCATAGCCTAGACACTATATCGTAGCCTATCTCCTCATCTATAAATAAGAGGAAGGAAGATTTGATAAAGGGGGTTAAGTTTTCAATAGTTTTTAGTATTCAGGTAGGGAATTTTTGTCAGTTTTTCCTCTCAACCCTTTTCTCCTAGTGCATTCCCATAGTGTGATGATTGTAATTGTACGACATCCTTATTCAAGTGTGATGTACTTGGACATGCACATGATTGGCAATAAAGATCGAGATTACTTCATCACTGTAGCATCCACTTAGCTTAATTATTTAATTGTTATTGTTATTTATTACCTTCTTATTTAATATCTCTTTGCCCTTATCTCCTAGTAACATAAAATAAGTACAACTTAATCATAAGAATTTAAGTGTGACTACTTGGTAACCCAGTAGTGTACCTAGGCCATGCGCTTGGTAACCCCAGTGGCAGTCATGCACGAGGTTCAAGATGTGTACAAATGATTAAGGAATGGATTCTCATAACACTTAGGCTAGCTTCGATTCTCTCTCATGCTCTCTCTTCTAGTTTAGTTGATATTATTTCCCATTATCCCCAAGAGTAGCATTAGTGTAGGAACACATCATATGCCTCACCCTAGACTAAACCATATGTTACAAAGCTAATACTAGTCGAAGTGGGAAGATAGAAAACTGCGATCTACGACTAACTATCTAGATACCACAACTATTCTATCTACGGAGTTTNTACAAATGATTAAGGAATGGATTCTCATAACACTTAGGCTAGCTTCGATTCTCTCTCATGCTCTCTCTTCTAGTTTAGTTGATATTATTTCCCATTATCCCCAAGAGTAGCATTAGTGTAGGAACACATCATATGCCTCACCCTAGACTAAACCATATGTTACAAAGCTAATACTAGTCGAAGTGGGAAGATAGAAAACTGCGATCTACGAGTAACTATCTAGATACCACAACTATTCTATCTACGGAGTTTGACCAGATCATGCGTGAAATGCTTATATTCGCATCGTTGAGTGTAGGGATACCTCGCCACTCATCATTGGCACCACTACCGGGAACAGTGCTAGTGATATAGATTAGTTATATCATACAAGGTTGCTGTATAAGAGTTAATGATATATCTTTTAGGTAGAAAATAATTACAAAAAGTCACATACAAATTCACACACAATTTCACAATCATGCCTCTCCTACAAGACTACGATAATACAAAACGCTATTCGAATCTCCCGTAGGCATCATAAAGAGTGTTGTCTACCTAGGCTTGATTTAAACAACTTTTTCAATTTATCAGGAGGCTATGACTTAGATTCACAACAACATTTAAAATCTTTCTATGATGCCTATGCATGGAACAACATTGATAATGGTTGGAAAAAACTCAAGCTCTTTCCTATGACACTCATGGACCAAGAAAAGGTATGGTATAGATCGTTAAAACCAAATTCAATACGACATTGGCCAAAAATGGTAGAACTCTTTAACAAAAGATATCAAGCCTATGCAAGAGTGTTAGTCTTGAGGAAACAAATCCAAGAGTGGAAACAAGCACAACATGAACCCTTGAACATGGCCTTAGAAAGATATTATGCACTGTTAAAAAACTTTCTAGGCCATGAGTTCTCCAAGGAAAGGCTAATGTACCATATCATTGATGGGCTTCATGATGAAACAAGAGAGACCCTAGGGATGTATGCCGAAGGTCAACTATACAAACTATGAACCCATTAATTCCAAGAGCTTATTAAGTGGGTAGCAAAAGAAGAAGGAGAAATGGCTAGATGGGAGAGTGTTGAAAAACATCAACGTGACCAAAATCTCAACTTAATAGAGGTCCATTAACACAAAAAGGAGAAATCAACCTATCTCAAGGAGGAAGAACCATCTTTGCCAGTACAACAATCATTAGATGAAATCGAGGCAAATATCAATAAGATGCTGGAATGGATGCATAAAAAGTGTGGGGAATATATCACTAATATTGGAGATAGAGTTTTGACAACTCGAGAAGCAAAACACAATATCATTAGATGATCAGAAAGAAGGGATGAGGAAAATAAGAGCTCAACTACCGATCATACGTATGAATGCAACATTTACCTGTATGATCACCCCAAGGACCAATGCTCAATCTTTTTGCATTTATACGAGCATTGGGAAAACACGTTACACCCAGAGTTTGTACAAAGATACTGTGTTCAATCATAGTGGTGACAATCCCAGTCATGAGGAAAGTCATCCCTAAACTACAGACACCC
Source organism: Gnetum montanum (assembly GCA_015680685.1). Classification (NCBI taxonomy): domain Eukaryota; kingdom Viridiplantae; phylum Streptophyta; class Gnetopsida; order Gnetales; family Gnetaceae; genus Gnetum; species Gnetum montanum. The sequence goes on along the minus strand of MNCI01005009.1, from coordinate 440,623 downwards.
TTCATATCATTTGAATCCAAATGCTTATTAAGTCTAACATCCTGTTGCCCCAACTAGGTCAACATACTCTATTTTGTTGCATTATGATTCTCCTTGGTACTATTAGCCCATGTCCTCAACACAACCACCACCTTGTGTACCTTACACTTCTCCCAAATTTCAACATTCTCATCCTTTCCCCCCTTCTACATTTCCACCAACTATTCTTGAATTATCTGCACCACAGAAACAACCCATGAATGTTACTTGTACTACTATTGCCAATAGTAGTGAGAGACCTCCTCAACATTGAAGGCGTCCCTTCTTTAGACATGACTGTAGCAAGGGACAACATAGTTCCAAGGCCACTGCATTCTCCAACTCAGCACAAATCCAACACTATGGTGCGTCCTTCTCTTTGAACCCAACACCTCATGTTACTTCATCAAGGCCACCAATTAACAGTCCAACAACCATATGGCCCAATGAATACAGCCATGGAGGACGACATCCTGATCCTTGCATACCATCTTATGGTATCAAGCATCATAGTGGGTCAACTCTTTATCCAGGAACCACATCTTATAAATTTCCCCTCTATGCTTACTATAATTAGGTCTGTGAACCCCAATGCGGTAGGTATGATCGAGTTTCAGTATTTCCAACATGCAAGGATCCTCATCGTTTATTTATTAATCCTTGTCATGATCAACCATTTAGTTATGGGGGATATTCCTCATTTTAATAATAACCAGGATTAATAAATATTTTTCCATTTTCTTTAATTTTACAATTTTTTGTTTTCAAATTTTTCATTTTTCAATTTCTTATTTTATCTTTTTGACTTTTTTTTTATCTTTTTCTAAGTAATCTCATCTAAGAATAAAACACTCATGTGGCTTGTTGGTTGAGGTGTGTTCTATGTTATCGAGTCTCGAACAATCAATTATTTGGATAGTGAGCCCATTACACCCACTCATCCATTCTACAAATAAGAGGTTCTATTCAAGGGTACAATGATATTCTTAACATTCTTAAAATTTAAAATTAATTTCATGTTCATTGTACCCAGAATGAAGAAGGATGGATCTAGAGGGAATGATTAGGGTGTGACATCGAGGGGACTTGCGAATTCTCTTTGGTGACATCTGTGGAAGTTATCATGCAATGTGGTTGTACTAAGATCCTTGTAGATCTAACGCAAAATGGGAGTAAGAGTAATCAAAAGGCACTCAAAAATACAATGTTGTTCTAGGGGGTCCCACTGAAAAGACATGCACCCATGCCTAACAGTTGGCAACTTCTCTGAACTCAGCAATCAAAAAAAGAAGAAGAAGAAAAAAAGAAAAAAAAAACAAAGAAAGTGCCACAAAACAAAAATCACTCCTCCCTTGAACAAAATTCCAAGTGGTCGTACACCTTGTTGTTCTAGTACTCTCATAGTTGCTCATCATGGGATGAAACAATGTGATGTCACTAATCAGAGGCATGGACTTGGTCTTGATCTTGGAATGATGGGTTAATGACACATTAATCATGCTTTACATGTAGGATTCATTATGCCCTGGGTCAGTTATCTCATGTCCCAATCTCTACAATCCCTTCTATAGTTTGTCTCATCTCGCTATTCATGTAATTATAGCTTGTGTCTTGTGTAGCATAGAATTCTTATCTCATTTCGGTGATACTTACATGTGTGGGTTTTGTGGAACCAGTGTGGATTACATTTAACCCTTCTAGTACCTATAGACACTTTTAAGTGTGGTTATGCAAGGGCATTATAGGTTGGAACCTGCTTTGGGGAGGAACCACTTGTGTAATTTTTTGTAATTTGCACTTGTAACACATCTTCCACACACCATCTATTACCCTCAGTATATTGTCAATGATATTTTTTCCTTTATTACAATCCCTTTGATTCAAACGTTCTTATGAACAATCACATAGCCTTTTTCTCCCCCTTACCATCTGAGGTCCTTATTGATAAATTCCACACCATCATAATTTTCATGCCTTCAGAACTAGTTGAATTACCCTGGAACCCCTTAACACTCATTCATATGTCCTTAGTTTACATTGTTTAATTTCAGAAAAATCTTAAAAATTTGGTACATTCTATAAAGTTCCCTAACATTGATGGGCCACGATATCACATATGCGATACTGTGTCCCAAAAATATATATATACAAAACCCCCCTACTCTAATCAACATCATTGCAACTATTCACATGGGTGAAGTTTTTTAAATTTCTCTCTACAACTCGCGATTGCACATCTTTTGCTTTCATATCCATAACTCGCTTGTTGTTACTCCGATTTTCATTCTGTATGAACCTACTTGAACCCAGAGTGTTCAGCTTAGTTGTGGGAGAGGGGCACACATTGAATAGCGCATAAATTTTTTGAAATTCATCATCACCCAAAGGAAATTATTAAGGGTAATTAGTTATAAAATTAAGGATAAATGTGCCAAAACCAATTTCATCTCCTTAGTTATACCGTGAAACTAGATTTCGAAACCACCTAAGTAAAGAGGATTCAATATTATAATCTTTTAGGGACATTTTCTCCTGATAATTAACATCACGTAGAGATAATAAAATTCATTAAGGTAAGCAGAATGGTATAACCTAACTTTAGTAACAACCTTACTAATGATTGGCCCCATGTGATTGCATATGGCCCCAAAACGCAGACAACATTAAGGTCTTGCTCAAGGTGTGATCAAGCGACGTATGAGAGTTGAAGGATAAGTTCCTTCTGAACAACATGTAGAGAAGGAATAATAATCATTTAGTATCCATCAAGAAGACCCTGACACTATACAATCAAGGCAGGTGGAAGGAGGAGCTACTGTAGTGTCTAAATAGGGATGACATTTCACGTTGCCCCAGGATTGTGTTCAGGCCATCCATGAAAGGTCCATATTAACTATAGTGATCATGGAATTAAAATTTGGACCTTTCGTAGAATTTTCTCTAGAGGCTATTAGGGATCACCTCAAAGGATCCCCATTGTGGCCTATCCTCTTTGAAAGAAGTGCCTAGTACTTAGGGAAAATATACCAATTTTGGCAGAACAAAGAAGAGGGAACCATGGTTAACATTTGTGGTGTGACTATTGATTTCTCTATTCAAGCCATTTCAGAAGTATTAAACCTTCCGAATACAGGGCCAAAGGTTGCTCAAAACCAGCTGGACACTTTTAGAACTAAGAAACTTGATAAACTATTGACAAAGAATAAAAGGATGTTAGAAGAAAAAGAGAAGGCTGACTGGGATGCCTCTATGGCACAAGCATAAACTTACGTGCATGCCAAGGCACTCAAGGCCTTACAAGAGGAGAAACTCCGGGCCATACTTCAACGCCATCAAATCCCAAGACCTGGAGCATAAGATAAGGGAAAGACATCCATTGAGGAGCCACCGCCACCAGGAACGACATGAGTTCCACCCAATTTTGTAGGTATAGGATTTTCTTTTGTGTTCTTCATGTTGTGTCTCAATTTTGTTTTGATTCCACACTCCGACATGAATCCATTCTAGTCAGTCAATAATCTCATACCTATCCATTGTGTAATCAATGATATCACAGTCTAGATGCGACATCATGTATGCGATATCGTAGCCTATCTCCTCATCTATAAATAAGAGGAAGGAAGATTTGATAAAGGGGGTTAATTTTTCAATAGTTTTTAGTATTAAGGTAGGGACTTTTTGTCAATTTTTCCTCTCAACCCTTTTCTCCCAGTGCATGCCCGTAGTGTAATGATTGTAATTGTATGGCATCCTTATTCAAGTGTGACATACTTGGACATGCACATGACTGGCAATAAAGATTGAGATTACTTCATCATTGCAGCATCCACTTAGCTTAATTATTTAATTGTTATTGTTATTTATTTTCTTCTTAGTTAATATCTCTTTGCCCTTATCTCCTAGTAACACGAAATGAGTACGACTTAATCACGAGCATTTAAGTGTGACTACTTGGTAACCTAGTAGTGTACCTAGGCCATGTGCTTGGTAATCCTAGTGGTAGTCATGCATGATGTCCAAGATGTGTATGGATGATTAAGGAATGGATTCTCATCACACTTAGGCTAGCTTAGATTCTCTCTCACACTCTCTCTCCTAGTTTAGTTGATATTATTTCCCATTATCCCTAAGAGTAGCATTAGTGTAGGAACACATCATACACCTCACCCTGGACTAAACCATACATGACAAAGCTAATACTAGTCTAGGTGGGAAGATAGCAAACTATGATCTACGAGTAACTATCTAGATACCACAACTAGTCCATCTGCGGATTTCGATAGGATTGTGCGTGAAACACTCGTATTTGTATGGTTGAGTGTAGGGGTACCTCACCACTCATCAAACACCAACCATGCTTCAAGAAGCCTTTAGGGAAATGAATTTGAGTCACGCATAAGATGGGTATCATGTTACCAAACACATGACTAGACCCTACCAATGCATAAAGGCACAAGTATGAAGAGATACTATTATGGAGATCAAGCATGAAAATAACAAGGAAAAGCATGTCAATCCTAATGTTTTCCTAGAAGAACTTGAGAATGATGCTTTTTTAGCAAAAAAACTCCATGAAAATCATGAGGCCTGAAACACCATAAAATTTCAGGACCCTAATGCTTCAATAGAGTCTTGAAGTTTGGGCTAGGATTTCCACAAGTGTAGCATCATGATGGGCCATCAGAACAGTGTAGGCACTAAGGATAGACTTTACAATCTAGCAATTTTTCTATCTCCAAGACTGACAAGCCTGCTAGACTCTCTAGCCTACCCAATTGGACAATTGACCCAACTAACAGTCTACCTAAGGACCATGCTAGGAGTTGTCAAAAGTGTTCAAGATAAGCTAAACAATTCAGCAAGTTTTCTAATAGAGAAATCTGCTACACTACGTAGCATAGCAAGCCTTGAAGAAACCAATCAAGCATCCAAGATGAAAATTGATAACAAGTTAGTCTTCCAAAGCATTTGTCAATGTTGCAACCATCAAGAAAGCTTGCTCCACTAACATAGGGTGCTACGTTATGCTATGCTATGTAGCATAGCAAGGACAGGGTGCACAAAGGCCCCCTTGCCAAGTGACTCCAACAAAAGGATTGCACTTAGCAATGCTTTGGCCTCTAAAACTGGCTATCCCACTTAGCCCTCAAGCCTCAAGCAAGGTTTCCTGGTAGAAAATGGTAGATTATACAAGGATGCATGACACACTAGCTGCTAAACTATGCTATGCTATGTAGCATAGCACAGTGTAGCAATGATACAAAAATAATGGAATGCCCCAAGGATGAACTCAACAGGTCCAAAGGCTTTCCAACATGAAGTATAGAAGTTGTAGTTGTTTGTTTAACTAAGCCTCAAACAAATGCTCTTGGCTTCTACGTAAGACTTCTGTCAAGACTGGTGGCTATGCTTTGCTATGCTACGTAGCGTAGCACAACGTAGCGAGCATTTACATATGCTACACCAATGTGTTAGATAGCATAAGTAGTGCAACACTTGCATGAAGGCATCAAGACATCTTCGGCTAGCTCCAAAACTTGTTAACAATGATCATTCTCACCCTGACACCATTTTGGCATATAAAATTAGCAAGTTTGCTTCATTTTGCATACCTTTAGTTGATCCCAAAAATTGTTCCTACACTTAAGCCTACTCACAACAATAGGGAAGACGTAGTCCTCAAGCATAGGCTCCATTTTGTTTTCATTATTGACATGCTTTCTAGATTTTGGCACATGAAATTTTAGCAGTATGGTCACAGCGTAACAAGGTTCGCATCTACCATCATACACATACCTAGTGTAGTCATGTTTACACCTTATGGGGCCCAAGACATGTGGCATCTAGACCATGTTTTTCTCTTGCTCCTAGCCCTATAAATACCCTGGTGAACAATGCTCAAAGGGTTGGCTTTTTTGCATGGTTGGCTTTTGAGTTGGCTTTTAGAGAGCATAAGGGGCATTCTTACCATTCTAGTTAGCTTTGAGCTTTTTGGTTTGCTTCAAACATCCTTTTGTGGGTTTACCATTTTGGCATCTTAATGAGTGGATTGGCAAATAGAAGAATCCTAAGTAGCAAGTTATTAACTATAGCTCAAGGACATGTGACCATACTGCTCTATGTAAGCTGTGCCTCTCCAATGTTGCATGTTCAGTTGTACATCTTCCAACAAAACAAAGATTAGATCCGCAACCTTGGGATGGTGCACTTTCTCACCCAAGTCTATTTTGTTATTTTCTTACTGTCATCGTGTCCTTTCACATTATTTTCTATCATTTTTCATTTATTGATCATCACTTTACTTCACGTGCATCATTTCCAAAAAAAAATGTTACGAAAGATTAAGTTACACTAATTAAGTCCCTATCTGATCGACCAGACTATTCAAGACACCCCATTTCCATTTCTCTCTAGCATGTCCCTTGCACGGATTTGGGGTTAAACTGTATGCCTGACAACCTCTCGGTGTTCCATCCACCGATGTTTTCGATCACTACAAGGCCCATTTACAAATGACTATTATTCATCTAGAAAGAACCTATCAAAGTATAATTACATTCAACCCTTGCAGATATACCAAGAAGAGAGGTAGAGGACCCTAAACACATGCAAAACTCAAGGCCTGAAGTGTCTTCAGAATTACAAAGAGATGAATTTCAAAGTTATAGAAGGAGATCGAACTAGCATCGTTCTCCAACTCCTTCATCATCCTCCTCATGATCATTAGTAGACTCTAATAGAAGGGAACAAAGATTCCTAGATCATGATAAGGAGAGACATCAGCCTCATGATAAGCATGAGTATCATCAAAGGCATCTTGATGAAGAAGATGATGAGTATGAACTACAAAGAGATAGGAATAGGTAAGAAGAAAGAGGGAAAATAGGAAATCACTACAATATAGTGTACAAACCCAATGACCATGAAGAATCTCTATTGGCCACTCATATCATGATCAACATTAGGGAAGTATTATATATTCCAACTAGGTATGTGAGGGACAACTGCATCAAGTAACTTGATATAAATAATATTCCTAAATTTGAAGGTAGGTACAATGTAGATCCACGACATCATACTTAAGCATTTCATAATGCCTAAAATCTTCAAAATATTGAAAGTGACTGGTAAAAAATCAAGTCATTTCCCAAGATAATCATCAAAGAGGTTGAAAGCTGGTATAGATCATTGGAACCTAAATCAATCAAAAGGTCGAGTACCATGCTTGAACTCTTCAACGACAAATACCAAACTTACTCAAGGGTGTTCAGTCTCAAAAAGCAAATCCAACGATGGAAGCAATGGATACATGAATCCCTTGATGTGGCAATGGACAAATACTACTCTTTTTTGCATAAATGCCAAAGCCATGGATTTTCTCAAAGGGAGTAGCTTAGGCACATTGTTGATGGGTTGAGGAATAAAACCAAAGAAACCCTTGGGATCTATGCCCAAGGTAGACTATCATAAATGAATGCACATGGAATCAAGAGGTTAATAAACTAAGTGGCAAAGGAGGAAAATGAGTTGAAAAAGAGAGAATTAACTGAGGAATATAATCGAGACCCATCTATTAGAAAATGATATGTATGAATGTGTAACAAGTAAGAGGAAGAAAAGTTGGAAGAAGTGATTAAGAAGAAAACTATACCAATTGAAAAATCTATCAATGATATAGTAACTAAGGTAGAAAAGATATGGGACATAGTGGATGAGAAGTTTGCTACAGCTTTGAAAATTGTAGAAGAAAGAATTGAATAGGCCTTCAATAAGATCAAGGAAGAGAAAAAGAAAAGATACTATGGACATGAAAATCACAAATAAAAAGGAAAAGTTTCTTTAGTGGAAGAATGTATAGATTCAAGATTAGAATATGAGGAAGGATGCAAAGTGTATCAATATGAACATCCTAAGGAATGTTATCCTGTCATGGCCCACTTGCAAGAATCAAGGGCATATGTGCTCAACACACGATTTGTCAAAAAGAAGATGCCAAAAAGGTTTTCTTACCATCAAGATAACTACAGATAATCCTTCCAACCATCTATTACACAAGTGGAGCTTATCCACAACAATAAGAGCAATATCAATAATAGTGGTAGTAATCAAAAGCATGAGCAATGCCACCATCGAGGTAGTAGTATCCATATTAGTAGCTAGACCCTTATGGATATTATGTGTAGTATCCAATATCTTAAAGGAACACATCAGTTCACACTTTTTAGCATTATCCACTTGAGTATTATAGAGCTATGACTCCAAGGATGGATCTCAATCCATATGTACATCAACCAGTGGGTAGTCCATTAAGTTAACCTTCTAATCCTTTACCACTTGTGCCACCACCTGCAATGTAAGGGAATCTTTCATCATAGCCATAATAAAAGAATGCAACAAGGACAATCAACATGTAAGAGGAGGTAATCATGAACAAAACTTAATCTAAAAAATGATAGTTCTTTCGAATGAGTACAAAAAAGGTTCAAAGGATGGGAATCTCATATACTTCAACCTCATCCATACACACTCCTCCAAGAAATACTAAGCTTCCATCCTCTACTAATGTAAACCTAACAGGATTTCATGCTCAGTTAGACCATCATGCACTTGATAAAGGTAAGAGTACTTCTCCAAAAATAAGCAAACCCAAGAAGTCCCTTGATGTACCTCCAAATTGCAAGTCATAAACTATGCATGCTTTACTTGATTCTAGGTTAGGGATAAACCTGATATCATAAGATATGTACAAGGCTTGGAATCTTCCACCATTAAAGAAAACTAATATGTAGCTAGAGCTTGCAGACTAGTCAATCATAATTCCACTAGGACATGTAGATGATGTCATCACTACAAGTTAGTCTTATCTTGTTGATTTCTTATTTATTCATGTGGGAAAAAATAAGGAAGAGTTTCCTATTATCATGGGAAGAGCTTGGCTTAGCACTATGGATGCTATGCTTGAAATTAGAGACTTGTCCTTGGAAATTTTCAAGGAGGATGAATCTAGAATCATTCAATAACATAGAGTTTCATGTATCACATACAAAAATAATGGATGCAATTGCATGCAACAAAATATGGAAAATTAAATAAGAAAGCAACAAAGCATGAAAAAGATGTGTCAAAGAAATATGTGTGTAAAGATTTTTGTATGCAAGAACCACTAAACAAGAAGCTACCTAGTGGCTAATTACAAATGAAGAAATAGAATAAAAAATATACATGGAACCAACTATTCAGATTATAAGTGCCTACATGAAAGAAATAGATAAGTTAGAGCAGTTAAGAAGAAGGCACCCTTATCCACATTCATGGCAAGAGGAAGAAATTGAATGGGCACAACTCGAGATCCCAAATAAATTTGAACTGAAACCATTGGAATTAAAGGTCCTACTAGTAGCATTGGAATGTGATTTTCTAAATAATAAGAGGTCAATAATCATCAGTTCCAACCTAGAAAAAGATCAAAAAATGAAATTATTTGAAGTGGTCAATAAATGGCCAATAACATTTGTCTAGTCTTACGATGAAATAAATAGCATTGATCCATGCATTTTTCAACATTGAATATACATAGATCTACCTATTAAGCCACAATGCTAACCACAAAGAAGACTAAACCCTAAGCTTAAGGTGGTAGTAAAGTAGGAATTACAAAAATTATTGAAAGGAGGATTCATCTACCCCCTTACAAATAGAAAATGGGTTAGTCCTTTGGTTATTGTTTCAAAGAAGGATGGAAAGTGAAGAGTGTGTATCAACTTCTAATTATTAAACTCTACAATGTTCAAAGATAATTTTCCTTTGTCATTTGTTGACCAAGTCCTACATACCATCATAGGCCACCAGTACTATAGCTTTCTTGATGGATATAGTGGATATAACTAGATTCACATTACATCAAAAGACCAAGAAAAGACAATGTTCACAAGTTTATAGGGAATGTTCACCTACAAGAAAATGCCTTTTGGTCTTTGTAATGTAACCACTACCTTTCAAAGATTAGTACTAAGCATCTTCTAAAAACAAATAGGTAATGATGTGAAGGTATTTATGGATGATTTTTTAACCTATGGGATGGACTTCAAATAAGCATTGGACCATTTAGAGAAAGTATTGAAAATATGTGTAGAGACAAACTTGAAGCTTAATTAGCATAAAAGCCATCGAATGATCCAAGATGGGATCATTCTAGGACATAAAGTTTCACAAAAGGGAATTGAGGGAGATCTAGAAATGATCATAACATCACCCAAAGGCCACAAACTATCAAAGATGTTAGAACATTTTTTGGCCACATGGGATATTATAGAAGGTTCATAGAAAATTTATCAAAGATAGCAAAATTGTTGGAAGAGCTAACCAAGAAAGATGCACCATTTCAATGGACAAAATCATGTGAAAACTAATTTGAGACTTTAAAATAGAAGTTAATTGAAACACCAATCCTCTAGGCTTCAGATTATCTAAGCTTTTTCACATCATGACAGATGCTTCAACTTATGCACTAGGTGTGGTACTAACATAGTTGGATGACCAAAAAAGGTCATATTACATACATTGTGCTAGTAGAAGCATCATTGAGGCATAGCTCAATTACACAACCACATAAAAGAAATTGATTTAGTAGTGTATGCACTAGAGAAGTTTAGATACTATGTGCTCAAGTATTCAATTTATGTTCATATAGATCATGGTGTAATAAGATTTTTAATGAATAAACTAGTAGTCAATCCTAGGGTGATCAGATGGCTTATCATATTGCAGGAATTTAACATTACCATGATTGACAAGAAAGCTACAGAAAATGTACTAGTAGATGAAACACCACAAAAATTTGCATGTTATAGCCAATCTTCATCATGTAGCTTACACCCCATGAAACACAAGGCAAAGCTTCATTATAAAGTTGAAGATTGTAACCCACAGTGGACAGTTTCACATACTTTATACTTTTGGGGCTGAAAAATGCCTCATAAGTGGTCCAAGCCTTATTCTCCAAGTGAGAAAGGTTACCTAGTGTCTATATTTGGGTTTGGGAGGTCAACATGCCTTTTGGAATGCCAAAAAGGTAATGTGATGGGTTTTATGGGAGGTATACACTTTTCTACACTGGAAACACATGGAGGAGGGTAAATGTCACCTACCCCTAGCATGGAAGGATGGGGGTCTTGAAAACACTCCCCCTTCAATGTTGAGGCCACATGCACAACATGAAAACATTTCCCCTTTAGCATGGAAGTTTCCCCCCAACATTGAGTCTTCACTCCTAGTGTTGAAAAATTGCATCCGCTAGCATGGAAGCTAAAATAGCTAGATTTCACCACTTCATGCACTTCAATATTGACCAAACACTTCAGCAAGCATATTAGAGAACTCAATGTGGAAGATTCAACTCTAGCATGGAAGGTATGCCCTAGTTAATATTTATAGTAAATATAATGGCCATGGGGAGAACCACTTACTATGTATAATAACCCCCAAAATTTGGACACCCATCTCACCTAAATTTGGCAGCCAATTTGCAACCATTTTATAGCCAATTTATAGCCAAATAATATCCATTTTGCAATTCCATTCATGGCCCAAAGAACCTATAAAAGGCAATCCCAAATACCATTTACATGTTCCAAAATTTTTTCAAGGTTCAGTAATTTTTTCTCATGGTTGGACTTTTTGACACTTGAATACATTGAGCATATAAGCAATTTTCCAAGCACTAATTCCACACTTGGAGCATTTTAAAGCACTCAAGGGTTCTTGCAATCTCCCATGTTTGCATCCTATTGAACACCATAGTGGAAGCATAATCACCTTGAGATTTGTGGATTTTTGGTGTTAATACTACACTTCTAGGATTCCCAAACCCCAATGTGGAGCAATCTAGCATCCAAAGTTTCCACTTTTATCATCCCATAGCAATGACCCAAATTGCATATTTGAGGTTGTAATGCAGTAGGAGGTTTGATAGCATTAGGAGTAGCTTAGCACCTAGATTGTGGAGTAAATCACATCGACTTCAACCAGCTTTGAACTCCTACATAAGTGAACCCCCTTTCTGTTTATCTAGGTACCATTTGTACACATTTCTCTAACTTACTCTTTTTTCTTTCTTAATAAATTTTTAATTTTTAAGATTTTTGTTTAAAATAAATTTATTTTCTATGCATTATTTGGATCTATTTGTATTTCTACATTTTATATTTCATAAGTCCCTAGTTGATCTGCCAGACTAGCTAGGATGCCTTGAATTCCATTTTTCTTATGAAGGCCCTAGGGATTCAGGGTTGAGGAACTGCTACATCAAGGATCTCTGGTTTTTTGTAGCAGCCAAGATTTTCAATTACAATAGTTTTTCTTGGCATTAGAAGAAGGGCCTTCATCCAATTTCTACATCTAAAATCAATTTTCCCTATTACCAACATGGCCATTTGCAAACTTTTCTCTGATTCTTTGTAGCCAAAAACTTTGAAGAATTAACATTGATCTTCCTGTGCTTGTGCTCTCACATACCTCCATCCTGCTACACACCCCACCCTCATGTAACCAAAACCATAGCATGGACATTACAAGTGGTTGATTGTTGGCTTTTCATAGCACTTGCTATGAATTTTACAATCCAAAGCTAGCATTGATATCTCTTACCCCATATTTTTTCTTTCTATTGCTAGTACTTTATTCTCTAGTTTCTAAAGTAAAACATTCAACTCTTCCATAAGTTTCCTTCCCCCATCTTTCCAAGTTAAGAAAGTTAGCAGCCTACTAAAACTGATTTTACTGGAGAAATACCAACCTTTCACTTTGATTTTTTCAATCTTTCTCCCCATATCAACATTGGGTTAGAAGGTGTGAGATTTTGATTATCTCACCATCCTTCTTCCCCCCTACCATACCCAACATAGAAATAGTTGGGAAGCCTAGCATGGAAGAGGCTTAACACCAAATTCTTCAAAGCCAACATTACAAATTGAAAGCCTTTTCTCATATTTTTATAGCTGAAACTCCTAAAAGATTAGTACTACCTCTCCCCCACCAACCCCCTATGACCAAAACTACAACATGGAAGTTGTAGGTAGTTGGGTTATGACTTTTCACAACACTTACTATGAATTTTTTCCTCCAAGGCTAGCATTGAAGCTTTTCCATCCTTTTTCTTTTTGCTACCAATTTTATTTCAGTTTCTAATGTGCATGGTGTAGCCCTTCTAAATATTACCAAACTTCTAGAAGTTAGCTTTCCCCCATTTTTCCAAGCTAAAGGAATTTTCATCTTGCTAAAAGAAATTTTTAATAGGAAAACCCAAACTTTCCACTTTGGTTTTTAGCCTTCCCCTCCATCAACATTGAGTTAAAAGGTGTGAGATTCCATCTCATTCCCTTTATTTCCACTCCACCGTCGCCGCAACCCCCAACCCCCCACCCCCCCTCCTACCATACCTAGCATAGAAGTAGTTGGAAGGCTAATTTGGATGAGGCTTGAAACTAACGTTTCCAACTTTTCATTCTTGGTAAAAGGGAAAACCATGCTTATTCCCCACTTACTAATTATAGTAATAACCTCATTTTTCATCGTTTTCATTTTCTTTAAAAAATTTTGAATTTCATTCACTAGAATTTGCTTCTATTTTACCATTTATAGCCTATTTTTAAGACATTCTTAACACTATATCCATATCTTTCCAACAATCCACCAAATTATCCTTCACCCTCACTAGCAAAGATCATAGCCAACAAGTCATGAGGATCTATGACCCCAAAGACCCTACCATCATTGAGTGAAAGAAAACTTTGAGGGTTAGAGGGGAGAGGCTTTATTTTGTAAACATAAATGAATATCTTTATAACTTCATTTATGCTAAAATACAGTTAGGCATGGTAATTCCACATATTGAAGTAGAGGACAAGAAGTTGTTTGAGCTCATACACAAAAGTGGAAAGGAGTACATCCCTTTCCCATATGACCAAATTCCCCTTAATGACATCTATCTTAGCATCCTAGCCCAATTGATTATCATGGAAGAGGAAGATGGAAAGCATAGTTATAAGGAACAATAGAAAGAGGAGAATGAATTTAAAGTAGAATTTGAGCCTAAACAGATCCTAGAAGGACTATTTTGACAAACATCCCCCAAGGTCACAGAACCTTCCTCTAATGCTTCTATCTTCTCCATGGGCATGGTGCCATCATAATCCACTCCTTCCTACCCTACTATGGCAAACCCCATACTAGTTATAGCCACACATCACACTCAGCCAATGCCACAAACAACAAACTATAGTGCATCAATGTCATTTACAATATAGTCTCAATACATAAAATCATCAATGGTGATTTTTACCACCAAAAATCTGTGAACTCCTTATGTGGAAGCCACCATGGAACCCCAAGTGACATAGGGGTCACACACCCCTTTTATCTCATTTGTGCCTTAACTATCAACATAAACATCTTTTTCTTTGTTTTTCCCATAAGCTATGATAGTTACACAACCTATTTCTTCCATCTTGCAACCCATAGCAAGGCCACAAGCCTCACAACAAATGCCACAGCCTTATGTACAAACCCCACAACCAACAAGGCCACCACAAAGCCTGGATCAAGCCTTCTAGATGATACAAGACCTTATGGAGGAGTTGAAAAGGCTTAAAGTCTCTACCACATAGACTATCAAGATTATTAATTTCTACCAGGATGATCCCATAAGTCTTGTAGTCCCACCCTTGATACTTCTTCCTAGTGTCCCTATTTTCCAATTTAGCAAATATAATAGAGAAGGTGATCCTAATGCTCAACTTATTACATGTTGATTTCAATTTTTACTCTTGTAGCCATGGCCTCATACCATCAAGAGGATTTTCCCTATGTCTTTGACTAGGAAAGCACTTAATTGGTACCATGCATTACCTAGAGGTTCCATATCCTCTTTAGAGAACTTAGTATCCTAGTTTGTCAACCACTCCAAGTATAACTTGAAGCCTAACTCAACACTTGACCAACTCATGAAGGTCAAGCAAGAGCCCTTAGAACTAATATAGAAGTTTATCTAGCAATGAAATGGATTGCTAAATGAAATACTAGAGCCTATAGCTAAAGCCCACTTGTTATCCATATTTAAGGAAGTAGTTAATGACTTCATCAAGTCTAAACTCTGCTACCTTGACCTACAATCTCTTAGCCAAGAGTTCTCTTAAACTAAAAATATATAGGATGCTATAGAGGCTAGTCATGATCCAGCCTATATAGCATATAAAGACCAACACACTTAGATAGAAAAAGAAAATAGAAAACAAAACAACACAACTATAACAACTGTGACAAAAGAAACAAAGACTACAAACCAAGGGCCAAAGGCCAATCCATCTAAGGCTCCTACTATTGATCATAATAACCAACCATCATCCTTTGAGGCCATTACATTGACAATAACTAGACCTAACTTCAAAATAAATGATAGGTCCAAATACACTACATTGCCATTAAAACCATTCGAGTTTCTAGACCAACTATTAAAAAGTGGATGCATGTAGCATAAACAAATGACCAAAGCCACTAGAAAGAAACATGAGTGGCTATGAGAAATAGCCAACAACCCCACTCAGACAATGAAAGATGACTTGAAACTACTTAAATACTTCAAGTTATACCTTTTCTACCATTATCATCAACTACTTGATCATGACACAGACTTCTACCTTATGCTGAAGGATGATCTACAAAGAATGATAGATAGGAGAGAGATAGTCTTAGATGCTTCGAACCTAGTTTGGCCATAAAACCAATCAATGTAGGTCTATAAGGACCTATTAAATGCTAATGACAATCCTTATGTAATTTTATCATTCAAAATTTATTGTGATCAAATACCTACAAGAGAACCATTCATGATTCAAGCACCCCTATATGATAAAAGGGCTTCTCCAACATTCCACAACTCAAGAACTCCTTTTTCATAAGAGTATCATCATGAGTGCCTCTAAGGGAACCTTTTTCATAAGAGTATCATCAAGAGTGCCTGTAAGGGAAACATTTTTTATCATGACTCCCTAACCCAATACAACCCAAATATTCATAGCCCAATCAGCAATGCAACGACCCCCTATGGTGGCTAATGCTACTGCCCCTTCCTCATAGCTAGCAACTAACAACCAAAAAACTTCACCCAAATAAAGGAACAAGCATAAGCAAAAGCCAAACAACGAGGGTGATAAGAAGATGAAGGCATGAAAGAAAGTGGATCCACTAAAACCTAGTACCATTTTGGGTACATCCATAACCTCCTTTGCCCCAACCCTTTCAACCAACAAGCCACAAGAGGACACCAAAGTCCAAAATCAAAACAAAGAGGAAGAACCACAACAACCATAGCCTAAAGCTAATGTTTGCATTTTGGGATGCATGGAGGAAGTAAAGCACAACTGGGGTGACAAGCTCATCGCCAATGATAAAAACTTCCTCAATGCAATGGACGAAGTCAGGCAACCCCTTAAGTAGAAAAACATAACTTTAAGCTTATATGACTTGATCATGATTTCTGTCACACATCATGAGGTACTAGTCAAAATGATTACTTTCATTCCCATTAGTGAGGACATCCCCACTAACAAGGAATCCATCCATGCAATGATGATTCCTCCCTCATCAAGGGAGGAAAAGTCAACATGCTTAACATTTTGTGACAATGAAATTAAGATTAATTCCCAAAATGGCTAAGTAACTACAACCCATTTATGCATAGCCATACACATAGGACCATTTAAAATACATTGGATGCATGTTGATGATGGAGCCGCAACTAGCACCATTTCATGTATCATCATTGAATGCTTGGGTCTAACTAAAAAAATACAGACTACAACCATTACAACTCTTAAGTCCTTCAATGGATCAAGAGTTTCCATTAAGGGATCTATCTCCTTGGATTTTGTAGCTGGGGAGCAATTCCCCATAACTACCAATTTCTTGGTGGTGGAGGGGACACTAGGATTCAACCTAATCCTAGGAAGACCTTGGTTATCTCAATTACAAGCTATGTCCTCTTCCATCCATTAAGAAATTCACCTCCCTTACAAGGAAGGCAAAATCATCATTCATGGCAATAATGCAATTCCCTTGGCTATTAACAAAGTAGACATAGAGCAAGGGTCCGAAGTGGAGCTTCAAGAAGAAGCTCTCAGCCATGAAGAGAAAAAACCTAAGAAGGCCAACAATGATAGTAATAAGCAACAAGATACATTATGGGATGAACTCCCTTTTAACTTCGTTAGCTAAAGGAATGGAAAATATAAGCTTGTGTAAAGTAGGCCTTACTCACTCCCTAATCTTAGAAAGATTAGGAAGAATTTGCACAAGTGAAGTTTGCCTTAACCTTCCCATGCCTCTATGACTAGATGCACTGATAGCCATGTAGCCTTACTTTTGTTTTGTAGTTTATTATACCTTTTTATGCATTTGTTATTTTACTCTTTATGTGTGCAACCTATGCATGTAGCCTAAGTTTGTTTGCATTGTTACCTATTTGCAACAACCTTTCTTTACTTTTACTTATGTTATAAACATCAAAAAAGCCATATAAATATATCTCTCTTTCATACCCCATCTGCTAAGACCTAAAACTAGCATTACAATTCGCTCTGACCTTAAATTGACATACCAATCCACTAAGATGTTAAACTAGCATTATAGTTCGCTAAGACTTTAAACTAGCATTATGGCCTACCATGGCCTTAAACTAACAATGTAGCCACAATCATGTAATATAACCTATGCCCACGATGATCTAAAACTAGAAAACACCTTGTTTATCATTAAACTTCTTATTCATTTAATGTTATAACCGAAATGGCAACATGACCATTCACAACGTTTACTACAACTATAGATACATATAGCCAAAGATAAAATCAAATTTTAAATTGAAAGTTAAAATGTCCATAACATACACAAGTCATGGCCACATTATGTGGGAAGAATGTCAAAGAACAACCATATATAACATAGTTTTGGGCTAATCATAGCCATCAACATGAAAACAAAAACAAATAGCCAACAAGCTAAGTTGATAGAAGCTACTGAGTGGCATTTGGAGGAGGAAGTGGTGGGTCATTCCCACCCTCACCGTTGGGGCCGCTAATGTCCCCTAAGGCCTAAAATGCAGCATATAACTAGCTAATAACCCATAGCTAAAACCATAAACAAAAACTAAAAATGTAACACAATATACCAACTAGATCCACGATGATGAGAATAAGCCTCAAATATACCCTACATGAAGCAAAGCAAAAAACATTGTGACTTATTAAAATTACTTAGCAAATTCAGGAAAAACATCTAGTGAGAGGTGAAATTAGCCTCTAGAAAAAGCTCTAAGGTGTTTTTTTTAAAATTAAAGTAATTCCATAAGAAAAGATCATTACAACCTTGTGTAGGCTTGCATTATGGAAACACTTAGCAAATTTAGACAAAACATATAGTCGAAGGTGAAATTAGCCTTTATAAAAATCTCTAAGATGTATTTTTTTAATTCGCTTAAGAAATTCTATAAAATCATTCTTACCATAGTTTATAGCCTTTATAGCCAAAATCTTATAGCCCAAAACTAAGTCTTAGTCTAAATTATGCACAAATTTAGAAAAAGCATCTAAATTATGCATAAATTTGATAAAAAATGCAAATTACACATAAATTTAGAAAAATCATCTAAGTTATGCATATATTTGGAGAAAAACATGAAAATTATGCATAAATTTAGAAAAAGCATCTAAGTTATACATAAATTTGGAAAAAACATGCAAATTATGCATAAATTTAGAAAATAGCATCAAGATTATGCATAAATTTAGAAAAGCAAGCATAAGTTTATAAAAAACATATAAATTATGTAAAGCATGCATAAATTTGGAAAACACATCTAAGGTATGCACAAATCTAGAAAAAAGCATCATGAATGTAGAAAAAATCATGTAGCCATAGTAAAACCTAGATAAAAATAGAAAAATATTTTACTCTTCTTAAAAAAAAAAATTAAGCATTAGTTTTACATGTTGATAAAAGAAAAACATAAGTTATATAGATCAACCACTTCCATTTCTAAATGGGTAGTGTGCGATGACCATAATTTTGCCTTGTTCACATAGCCATAGCCAAAAAATTCATCAAAAATTTGTTTGTGCTTTGATTTTAGTGATTCCACCACGAAAAGAATCCTGAGATTATGAACCTTATAGACATGACCATTGGAACTAAAAATTATAGCCATATATCCATAAAACATGAAAAATTCAGCCAAAATCATAACTATCAACGTTTACTCCTTTTCACACAAGGTTGGTCAAAAATTTGTTTAAGCTTCAAACGAAATGATTACACCACTGTTTGAAAGCTTATATTGATCCCTATGCACCCATTCTTAGAAAAAATTCAAAATCATTTCCATTTATGCAAAGAAAATTCATCAATTTAAACAATAATCCAAAACAGCACAACCATCCTTATTTCACATGCTTAGTAAAAAATTTCATAGAAAGTTTGTTTTAAGTCCAATCAGAGTGATTCCACCTCTACTAGAAACCTGAAGATAAAGCCTACTTAACCATGACTAGAAAATAGCCAAAAAAAATTTCCATTTTCTTAGAGAAAATTCACAAATTTACATGAAATTACAAAAGCTGCATAAACAACCTACCTACACAACATTAGAAAAATAGTCATAACTTCATCGTTATGAATCCAAATTAAATGAGAAAACCTCCATTAGAAAGCCTAAAAAAATGGATACAAATACATAACCTAAAATTTCATAAATTCATAGCTGTTCTCCCAAGAAAAAATACACAACATTACTTTCTTTTTCATGTTAAAACTTCAAAACCTAGATTTCATATAGCCATGGAAACAATCGAAATAGCCAAAAACCATTGAACCCCATTAAAATTTACACCTAAATAATGGGGTATGATTTTTTTGAAATTTAATTTTGACAAATCCTAAGGCCTAGATCTGAAAAAATGATCACACCCCAAAAATTTAGGAAAAAAGCATGAAACAGTGAGCCCTATTTTCAAAATCAAATCTACAAAAGCCAAAGCAACAAAACAACTATAGATCTATAGGGAAGTAGCCAAAATAGGAGGTGGGATTTCATAAAAATTCCATTTTAATCCCTCCACATATAAAAAATAGCCTTAACACATAGGAAGCAAAAAAAAAACTAGAAGAAACCATACAAAACAAAGGTAAAAATAGGTAGAACTACCTGCCCTAGAGTAACAATTGAAGAAGCCTAAATGGAGATGGGCCTAGGTACTTCTTCTAGATCTCAAGCTTGTTAATCCACCTTTTGGATCATAGGGTTTCTACTCTTTCCTCCACATTTTTTTGATGCCATGGTAGGCACAACATTGGGAATTGTTAAAATCTATTAAAAAATAGGTGTTCTACGCTAACTGCAAAGGAGATGAGAGGCTTCCACGCTAAAGATTGATGTTCTCTACCATAAGAATCTTTGACAAAGCTCTCCTCCAATGCGTTGTTGGTATAAAATGACAATTTTAATGAAAACTTATGATATTTCACAATAAAATCACATCTAAAACCTAAACGTACACCATGCAACCCTAGTTGCTAATTCAGTGCAACATAACTCCAAGTGCATTGATGTGAAAAAGGGGGAAAGTCTAGTTCATGTTAATCTTGGATAGAAAACAACTTAAACGTTCAAAATTATAAATTTTTTGTATGGTGGACCCCACCCTGTGCCTTCTCTCTTGGCCAAAAATTACATGAATGTTGAGCTTTTTCTCTAATTTAACACTTAAAACCTTATGGAAACCTTAACCCCCATGCATCCACGTTGAGTATACCATGTCTAGTGAGGAAAAATGACTCATATTTCACAAAGACATTAAAATACAAATATTTAGCTAATTTTGGTAATCCAAACCTACCTTTTCCAACCTCGGGTTCACAAAAGTGGGTGAGACATGAACAAAGCTAGAAACCATGGGTTTTCATGCTTGGGAAGCAATGCCCAGTGTGGAAGAAGGGAGGTAACACCAACTATTATCTCATAGCACCCATCTAACCTACGTTTGACCCCAAAATAGGCCCCATGTAACCTAGAAGCCCTCGAAGAATCTCCAACAACCTTGGAACCCCACCAAACCTAGTCAAAACTAGTTGAAATCTGGGATTTGATGTTTTTCACACTAGGTGATGAGAGACAAGGTACCCCTATGCTCAACCATACAAATGTGAGTGTTTCACACACGATATGGTTGAATTCCAAGGACTAAGTGCTTATATGCCCTTGTGGAACAAGGATGGGTTGATTGATCGTTGTCTTCCCAAACTTACTTTTATGTCATGATTATATGGTTAAGTAAGCTTGAGGCATATGATTTTTATATCTTTTATGTTTTTATGTCCTGTGCTAATAGGGAAAAAGAGAGATAACTAAGTGACTAATTTAACTTAATTATTGATTAACTAGGCTTTAACTAATCCTAACACCAGTATCCGTTCTCACTTGACGTACACATCCTGAACTAGTGCAACACTACTGGGATTACCAAATGCTAATCATTACTGGGTTACCAAGTGTTACATGCATGCTCGAAGTGATCGTACTGAGCGTATTTTAACGATTTTCTTAATTGATCAAAATGAATTACTACGCTAATAACAGAAATGTAAAGTGCATAAAATAAAATAAAATAAATGCATAAGAAAATAAAATAAAAGAAATTCCCAAGAAAAAACATCTCAAGTGCTACAAGGATGAATCAAAGAGCTCATCTTTATTGCTATATACAAGGTGTGCTCAGGTACATAATGCTCGAATAAAGATCCATCCACACTTCAACCTCTTGCTGCGGGCACTTGGAAAATACTATAACTTTCAAATAGACTACAAGAGTTTCGCTACTTTTCTTCTAAAAGAATTCCTTCCAATTGTGCACCTAGGCACTGTATTTATAGGCTTGGGAGCAACTACTCTAATAATTAGAGTAACCGCTCTAATAATTAGAATAACTACTAAAGAAACTGCTAGAGTAACCAATATAATAATTAGAATAACTACTAGAGTAACCACTAGAGTAACTGCTCTAATAATTAGAATAACTACTAGAGAAACTGCTAGAGTAACCACTCTCATTATACCCCCATAACTGAATGGAAACTTGTCCTCGAGTATAGAAGAAAAGAAACAAGTTCTTTACAAAATATTGGGAAGGTATGGGATTATTAAGTAACTGAAAACTGACGGTGGAATGGGATGATAGACTCAACATGTCCAGTGAATGGATCAATAAGCATATTACAACATTAGTGTTCATAACCATTATGGTGAACACTTGTACATAAATGAAATATGAGCCTTTATTTGGTAGCTTGAAGAGAAAAAAAGAGAGAGAAAGAAGATGGAGTGTGTTGCTGCCAATGCCGAGATTACACCTTCCATTTTTTATCCATAGCCATTCCACCAAACTTGCTCTTTTCATAAATGCTCCAATTTTGATCCATCTTGAGTGCTTCCTCCAAGCTCAATCCATTGTTTGTATGATTGCCATCTACACACACAACATAGTCACAAATGACCAAGGATAGATAATCCACAATGTAGTTGATACCTTGCCTCAATATGAAGCACAATAGCTGAGTTGTGGTTATCGTAGAAACTGGTTCAGAGATTTATCACTATCAACTACCCAAGGTGTAGGGGTTAGGTAATTATTAAAATGGAAAAAATTAAAAAAATTATTCCAAGGCCCCCATGACTAAGAGTGAACCTCTGATAGCTATAAGATGGACAAACATGAGGAACAAGAAAGATGAAAAATATCAA
>MNCI01005009.1:362264-416631 GCA_015680685.1 Gnetum montanum | reverse complement strand
CTATTTTACCAAAAGAACCATACCTTAATATTAGCATCATAATTCAAAGGTAAAAACCAAACATTAGCAATCAATATGATATAATTCAATCCACAATCATGAGCACTTATTAGATAACAAATAAAAGTAAATCAAGCAAACAAAGAAACAGTAAAAACATGAACGATGGTGTAAAACAAAAATAAGAAAAGTTGAAAGAAAGTGTAAAACAAAAATTCAAAAAGAACTGAGGACCTAGAACGATTAGCATAGGTGGCCATCTCCCCCATGACTAAGTTGGAAGGAGGAGATCCAAAATAGTGAGCAAGGTTATCCATCAATAGAGGTAGCATGTGTACTGGTTGTCCTAAGCTCATGCAAAGGTTTGGTTTGTTGTATGTTGAACAACAGTTTCTTGTCTGGGCTCTTAGGTTTGTATATTGTCATGGCCCTTGAAGGAAAAGTTGCATAAATAATATAAGGTCCTTCCCATAGTGTTTGAAATTTAGTACGTTGTGGCACATGTGTGGGATTCTAGTAGAGAACCTTATCTCCCAGTTGATATTTAACTTTCTTAATCCTTAGGTCATGATATTGTTTATTGAATGCCTTGTGCAACTCATTAGATGATAGGGTAGCTAGTCAGTTTTCATCTAGCAAGTTAAGGGTTACCAATTGTTATTTCTATGCTAGATCAAGCTTAAGGTTGAGGTCACATGCCATGGATAGTGTATGAAGATCAGTTTGAATGGGAAGTGTTGGTAATTTACCGTACACTAACTCGTAGGGAGAGTAGCCTGTAGGGAGTTTCCATGTGAAGCACTATGCCCAAAGAGCATTTCTCAGTTTAGCGCTCCAATCTTTCCTAAACTTGCTAATGGTTCTTGTCAATATCTTCGTAATCTCTCTATTGGTGACTTTTTCTTGACCATTCACTTGGGGGTAGTATGGTGTAGTCAATTTATGCTCAACCCCTAAGCGTTGTATTAATTTCCAAAAAGTTGCACCCGTAAAGTGAGTACCATTGTCTGAAATAAGTGCATGCATCACACCAAACTTGTTTATGATTTTTTGTTGAACAAATTGTGCAGTTTTAAATGATGTACAATATTTAACAATAGTTGCTTCGGCCCATTTTGTTAGGTAATTAATGGCAAGAATAATATAAGCTTTTCCATTGGACATTGGTGTAATCGGCCACATAAAATCAATTCCCCAAATGTCGAAGGGTTCTAATGGTTAGATCTATCATTGTGAACCCTCCATTCTAGCAGTCATTCCCCCATCACGTTGACAACACTCACAAGATTGGATGAATTGATGGGCATCTCGAAACAATGTAGGCCAATAATATCCTATAAGCAAGATCTTAATGGTTGTTTGTCTCTCAGCATAATGACCCCCACAAGGACCCTCATGAGCATTTTGAAGAAATTTCAATTGATCTATATCAAGAACACACCATCAAACCAAGCCATCAGGACACACTTTGTAAAGTTTTCCATTAATTTCCATAAAGTACTTGGCTCGGTCAAGAAACTATTGTTTCGTCTTAAGGATTAACTCTTGTGGTATTTCTTGGGTGAGGAGATAGTTAAGAATGCTATTGTACCACTTTGTCTCCATGGGTGATTGATTATTCACTACACCAGCAAAGAGAAATTTATTAGGAAAATAATTAGAAATTGGATACTCATCCTATTTGTTGTTCCATCGCAACCAAGATAAATGATCAGCAACTACATTCTTGATGCCCTTGTGATCAATCATCGTTAAATCAAACTCTTGTAAGATTACAAGCCATCATATGATATCAGGGCTTACCATTGGCTTATTCATGAGGAACCAAATTGCACTATGATCTATATGTATATATACTTTATATTCCAATACATAGTGTCTAAACTTTTCTAGTTTAAACACTATAGCCATTAATTCTTTCTCTGTGGTAGTGTAGTTAAGTTGTGCAATAGTGATACTTCTACTTGCATAGTGGATGTAATAAGGAAACTTTTGGTCATCTAATTGTGTAAGTACAACTCCTAAGGCATAGTTGGATACATCAGTCATAATATGGAATGGTTTGAACTAGTCAGGAGCTTGTAGAATGGGTGTTTCGAATAGCTTCTGTTTCATAGTTTGGAAAGCTAATTCACATTCCCTAGTCCACTCGAAAGGTATGTCCTTTTTTGTTAATTCCACCAATGATTTGACAACTTTTGAAAAGTTCTCAATAAATCTCCTACAATAGCTAGTATGTCCAAGGAATGATCGAATATCTTTGATAGTTTCTGGTTGATGGGTAATTCTTTGGATAATTTTGATTTTCTCAAGGTTTACCTCTATCTCTGTGTGTGAGATTTTGTGCCCTAGTACTACGCCCTCTTGGACCATCAAATGGATTTTCTACTAGTTGAGGCTCAAATTGGTTTCTACACATCTTTTTAACACTTGCTCTAATTGGTCCAAGGCTTAATCAAAGTTTTCTCCATAGGTGGAGAAATTGTCCATAAAGACTTCTACACCATTTCCTATCTGCTATTGGAAGATGCTTAAAATAGTAGTTGAAATGTTGTAGGGGCATTGCACAAGCCAAACAGCATTTGTTTGTATGCAAACGTTTCCCAAGGACTGGTGAACATAGTCTTAGCTTGGTCTTCTGGGGCTATTTGTATTTGATTATATCCATTATATCATCTAGAAAACTATAGTAGCAATGCCCTTCGATGGTTTCTAAGACTTGGTCAACAAATGGTAATGGAAAGTGATCTTTGAATGTTGCCATATTCAGTAGCCTAAAATCTATGCACACCCTCCATTTGCCTCCCTTTTTAGGCACAATAACTAAGGGGCTAACCCATTCTCTATCAGCAATGGGGTATATGAACCCAACCTTAAGAAGCTATTGAATTTCTTCCTTGACTACTTGCTTTAGCTTTAGGTTCAAATGCCTCTGCGGTTGTCTTCGAGGCTTCATGGAGAGGTTAGTGTAAATCCTATCGTGGCATATCCTAGGATCTATTCCAATTAATTCCAAATATAACCAAAAGAAGGCTTTTGACCATCTATTGATTACCTTTAGCAGTTCTTCTTTCTATTGAGGAGAAAGCTTAGCATTGATAATTATCGATTTTCTATTTTTAAGGAACATGTATTCCATACCAATGGGCAATGGTTTTAGCTCAAGGGGCTCCTACTTAAATTTCCTAGGGATTTCCAAGTTCCCCTAATTGATATTTTCAAGGTTAAGACTTGGAAGTTGGTGGTGGACTTACTCTAATGTGTCTATGCTATTGATGTAAGCACAAGTCAAATGCTCAGTTGGTTCCATGCATATGAGTGAACTGCTTTCTTGATCAACTGTTAGCAACTGGGTTCCTTCCTATTGTGTGGCTACTGCATAGAGGCATCTTTGTATGTTGATCACTTATGCACACTGATTACATGTAGGCAATGTTATACTTTGCACAAACCATGACCTCTACACGCAATTACACCTTGTGTCATTGTATGTGATGCATGGAACTTTCTTCTTCTTGATCTTTCTGAATGTATTTTCCTTTGATATTTCTAGGGAAAGATCATGGATTCCTAGGCATGTGTCAATGGTTCTTAGCCATGCTCTTTCCATTATGATTAGGAAATATCCCTTACCGTTGTTCATCTAAATCACTAGGAAGTTAGCTAGGTAGGACCACCCACAAACAATGGTAACAATGTCTTCCACCAGTCCCAATGGGATAGTGATGAACTGGTCAACCAACTCAAGATGGATGTTGCTCTTTTTCAATGGAGACAAATTCCAGGCCTTGTACATTTCTTGAGAAATCAAGTTGACATCGAAACCTAAATACAAAAGATCCTTACATGGTACATTTCCAATGATTTGTAGGTATATCAGAGGACTCCCAGAATCAAAGAATCGATGATGGCATGTGTTAGCATGATTGTATGTGTTGAGTGCAATGGTTGAGTTGAATGAGGCTCCAAAGTTTTGATTGATACTGAGACGTCTAAGGAATTAGTCACTTATGATTACAAGGGCTTAGTTGTTCTATTGGTTCTAAAGAAAGGTCTTTTCTTCATGTGGTTGTTGGAACCAACAATAGGTTGAGAGTTAACAGCCCTTGTGACATTACGTTGCTGCGACTGGGTAGGGATTTCACCCTGCATAGTTGGAGCAGGTGGCAGTGGAGCTATTGGTGGAAGAGATGTGGCCGGATGAGAAAGATGATATTCTTATGAAATATCACCCCTAGAAGAGGGAGTCCCACATTTGGTCTACCTTTTCCAATACTTCTGATGTCATCTTTTGGATAGGAAACTTTTTCCTATTCACCATCTCTTTGAGTGGTGACTCTTCTTCATCCTCACAAAATCTTACTCCCTTCTTCCAAAGGGAAGGATCTCAGTTATATTCTTCCACACTTTCTCTATTTTGTAGCTCAACTTCTACCCTAGAAACTTTCTCCAATAGTCTTTGAATTTGATGGGACCTAAGCTCGAATAGTCTCCCTTGGGAATAAGTCCCAAGGATTCTTCTCATTTCATGCCTAAGACCATCCATGAGATGGTGCAGTTGCTCCCTTTGTGAATAACCATGGCCAAGACAATGATGTAACAGTGCATAGTATCAACCCATGGTAGCATCCAAGGGTTCATGTCCTCCTTGTTTCCAACCTTGGATTTGCTTTTGCAAGTTAGATACTTAGGAGTATGTTTGGTACTTCTCATTAAATAGTTCTAACATAGTACTCCACCTACGAATGGATTCCAATTCTAAAAACCGGTACCAAATTTTTACTTCTTTAACTAATGTCCATGGGAACAACTTAAGTTTTTTCCATTCATTCTCTATGTTTTGTAAGACACATGCATCATGGAATGCTTGTAAATGATTCTGAGGATCAGCGTTGTATCCCCCTTCAAATCATGGGATGTTGTTCATATCTAATCTCTTGATCCTACTATCTTTCTAATGCCTTGTTGGAATTCTAATAGCCTCAATTATGTCTAACATACCTCAATTAGTGAGGATGGATTCATCGTGATCATCTCATCCATGGTGTCTATGATGCCTACGTTATTCCCTACTCTTCCTTCTTCTATGTTGAGACTCTCTAAAGTGCCCTCATCCCCTTTCCTGGTTGTTTCATCTATGAATTCCACTTTGCCTACCTTTATCCCCATGGTCTTTTTATTTATGACTACATATGAATATTGAAGGAGAGGGTGAAGAATATGATGAAGGTAAAGAAGAAGGAGAACCATCACCATGATGATGTCTGCTACCTTCTCTTCGATGGTTTTGGCCCCGATCATGATTGCGATTAGAATGTCCACCTTCATCATGAGTTCATGTCCCTTTATTAGACCCTTTTTACCTATGGGTATTAGAACCTAGGTTATGACTAGTGGAATGAAGGTTCTGATACACAACCCCTTGGCCAAAGTCAAGGGGAGAAACATCGTTGTGTGGGAGACTGCCTGAGGTAGGTTCACCACCCTCATTTTCGCTTAAGACATGTGGGGAATCCTGGGACCACTTACCCTTCAAAGACTTATGATATCTCTCCTGTTG
Source organism: Gnetum montanum (assembly GCA_015680685.1). Taxonomy (NCBI): domain Eukaryota; kingdom Viridiplantae; phylum Streptophyta; class Gnetopsida; order Gnetales; family Gnetaceae; genus Gnetum; species Gnetum montanum. Next base: position 411,071 of record MNCI01005009.1, on the reverse strand, counting down.
CAAGTCCCTTTGACATTGTGCCTCTCTGGGATGGTATTCTCTCGAGTCATGGTTTTGCACAATGTATTCTGCATGTAAGTGTGGCATGTCAATTTGTGTGAGAGCACGAAGAAGCATGCTTGAGACTCAATGATCGACAGGTAACACTATGTTACCTTCTAAATCTTGCCAATGTAGTTGTTTATCTTAATGAAGGATAAAAATGAAGTCTGGTATATACTCATCGGGATGAATATATACCACTCAAACTTGTTGAAGGACTGGTGGATCAACGTCATGTGTATTACGTCATCGACTCTTTCCTATTTCAGACCTAGGCAATGAGGCACTTTTGTACAAAGAATGAGACATACTTGTCTATTCAGTGTGCAATGTATTCTTGTTTATTCTTTTCTCAACCAAACCTAAGGGTTCATTCCAATGATACAGATGATTTCCTATATTCTAATTAGTGCACAAACAACTAAGTCCTTGGCAACGGGGCCAATGATGAGTGGCAAGGTACCCCTACATCCAACTATATGAATACAAGCATTTCATGCATGATCTAGTCAAATTCCAAAGACTAAGTGCTTATGCACCCTTGTGGAATAAGGATGGGTTGATTGATCATTGTCTTCCCAAATATACTTGTATGTCACGATTGTATGGTTAAGTAAGCTTGAGGCATATGATTTTTATGTCTTTTATGTTTTTATGTCTTATGCTAATAGGGAAAGAGAGAGATAACTAAGTGACTAATTTAACTTAACTACTAATTAACTAGGCTTTAACTAATCCTAACACTAGTAGCCTTTCTCACTTTCCATACATAGCCTGAACTAGTGCAACACTACTAGGATTGCCAAATGCTAATCGTTACTGGTTTACCAAGTGTTACATGCATGCTTGAGGTGATCATACTGAGTGTATTTTAAAACTTTTCTTAATTGATCAAAATGAATTGCTACGCTAATAATAGAAATGTAAAGTGTATAAAATAAAATAAAATAAAATAAATGCATAAGAAAATAAAATAAAAGAAATGCGTAAGAAAACAAATCTCAAGTGCTACAAGGATGAATCAAAAAGCTTGTCTTTATTGCCATACACAAGGTGTGCTTAGGTACATAATTCTCAAATAAAGATCCATCCACACTTCAACCTTCTACTACAAGCACTTGGAATATACTCTAACTTTCAAACAGACTACAAGAGTTTCACTACTTTTTTGCTAAAATACTTCCTTCCAATTGTGCGCCTAGGCACTGTATTTATAGGCTTGGGAGCATTTATAGGCTTCTTTTTTCTTCTTAAATAAGGAATGATGGTTATTTGTGGGATCATTCTTATGTCTTGAGAGGGTGAACTAGTCCTAGAGTGGTGATGAAAAGTCATTGAAAGTGGTTGGTTTTGATCTAGTCTAAGAATGAACTTTATTCGATCATTTAACCATAAAATTCACAAGGGACTTCATGTGACAATGATTGGAAAATCCATTTCACTTTCTATCTCATCCATCAATGCTTTCCATAACTTACCTCATTACCAGTTTCCATGTTTTTTTTTAATGTCTTAGTTTAACATGTTGAAATTCTTGGATAGATTCTTCTGGATTTGGTCCTTAACTTTTTGTAACAATTAATCACCCATGGGGCCCACGAACTTCTTAGTTGAGGTTATGCAAGGGTAAAAAATGGCATGAGCCTACTATGGGAAGGATCAACTTTTATGTTTCTTGGTTGGGGTAGTTAAATCCCTTATCCTTAAATACTTTTGCAATTAAACCTTTTGCATCCCCCATTATTTACATCCAATTGTGTGCTCCCTAAGGCATTTCTCCAATCATTCTCCATTTTTTGGAAATCTCAAGTCCTCTTCATGTATCTCATTGTGTTCTTGGCTTCTTGGGCTTTCATTTGATTCCAATTTTTCTTAAAAACTCCTTTTATTTTTCATTTTGGCTTGGTGAATGGTGGTCAATAGTCATGTTAGCTAGGCCCAGTTGACATAGTTGACCATGTCAATTTTTCCCTATTGATGAGGCCTAGTTGATGCACGAGAAAAATTCTATATATAACACTCATTACTTAGGGATTTCTTTTACATTTGCTTCAAACAGAAGGGGAGTTTTTACAATTTTTTAGAGCTCTAAACCTTCCAATGCTCATAACTTTCAAACCATTTGTCCAATTCACTCTATTCTTCAGTTCTACAACTTTTGGAGGTATGCTTAATTTGTCGGGGCCACAAACCTTAGCTTTTTGACTATAAATTTTTTAGAGTTTTTCTAACTCTCCCATGGGTTTAATGAATAAAATAATATCAAATCATCAACCTATGGAAGTCAAACCCTTCCAACACACTTTGGTAGCCTATTTAATCAAATAATAATAAAATAATATTAAATAGTCAAATTGACCATGATCACAACTTAGCCAAGTGTAACTATCCCAAGAGATAAGGTATTCCAAATGTTTTAAAGTTACACATTAAGTGCTAATCCTAGGTCATATTGTGATTACAGATGGCACCTAAATCGAAACACTCGTAGGAAGGAGGAACATCCCAACCAAGGAACAAATGACCTAGAGCTAGAAGAGAGCGGTAAGAACAAGCCCAAGAATAGATAGTAGAAACTCATGCGATGGAACCTCTTTAGGAGAATTCCAAAGTGGAATCTGTTTGATAGATTCCCAAGGAAGTGGTTGTAATGAAACAATCCCATCAAGAAGAGGTTGTAGAACTAGTACCAAGACCTAAGGTCACATTGACTCAAGCCTATCTTGATTAGATCAAGCCTTGTGACAAAAACATTCAGTTCTCCAAGAATTGAACTTTTGACCATTCTTAAAATATGCTGCAACAGAAGTTAAGATGTAGTCGCAGAACTCTCCCATCTGGCCAATCATCACTTCTAGTAGGAAATGGTACATGAGAGAGACATATCTCTTCTAGAATGATAGGTATATGGGAGTCATTGTAAAGATCAAGGACATTTAGTTGTCCTACTCGGTGAAGGCCATTGTGAAAGCCCTTGGGTTGCTTGATATTTCAACAAATTTTGTAGATATCTTTCCTTGTGAACCTTCCATAGTTGATCCATTTAGAGATAGAGAAGTGATTTAATAAAAATGAATATAGAAGGAAGACCCTACCCTTTCCATGCCTCATCAAAAAATTATGGAAAAGGGTAGGAATAGTTTGCTATACTAAGGATACAATTAGACATGCTACTTTTGCCTCTTGGGCAGAAATGATGAAAGAAAAGACCCCTACCATAGCCAAGAAAGAGGAGTACCAACCACCACCTCCACTACCCACTCATGAAATAATGCTAGAGTTCCATGCTACCTTGAATGAATGCACAAGATCTAAGAGTAGCACCTGCATGAGCAGGAACAATGAGAAATAATTAGTGATGGCAATCTATCTATGTATTGTCTAACAATGAGTCACCTTAATGAAGTGGCTCAAACAATTAGCCAAATGGAGGAAGGTGGACCAATTTTCTTAGCCCAAAGAATGAAACTACTCATGAGATCGAATCCTAGTGCCTGGGAGGTAACGGTATCTCTCTCACAACACTTCAAGAAGAGAGGAGGTAATTCACAACTTGATATGTGAAGGCCAATCAAATGTTTCCATAGCAACCATGCCCATAGGATGTACCAACTCTATCAAACATTGCTTGACAAGAATGGATGGTACATGATCCAAGGATAAAGAAGGAAAAACTTTAGGCACTCCTGAACCATTAATAATTCCAAAAGCTTGATGATAAAGGGAAGAAGTTGATGGAAGAGCCTCCACCACTAGGAACATAAGGCTACATCAAGCTACATTATCTTTTTTTGCTTTGTTTTGTTTTGTCATGTTACCAAGTCATTTTGTAAACACACCAATGTGGCATTCACAAAGTCATGTACATAGTCAGTTATGTCAAGTTAAGTCTACCTTCTAATTTTGTAAGGGACTCTATCCTCATTTTGTTTTAACTCAAGGATGAGTTTCCAGTCAGTCATGAGGGTGTGTTAAAATTAATTTTTATTTTAATGTGATATTGTAGCTATGATGTCATAGTCCATCCTACGTCATCATTGATGTGATGTCTCAGGATCTATGAAACCCTACAAATACTAGCACTTGGATGCATAAATATGAACATTTAATTATAGCCCTTAGCTAGATTCTTACAGTTTGTTTTTGTAGTTTAGTGATAGAGTGAATGCCCACAGTGTGGTGTTAAGTAGTTGTATGATGTTCTTATTCAATTGAATTCTACTTGGACACAATTCATGGCTGACAATAATGATCAGGATTGCTTTTCATCATTATAGCATCCACTTAATCTTCTATTTATTTACATAGAATAATTTTTTCTCTTTCTTAGTTAATCCTTTACATTTCAAGCACTTTACTTTACATATTATTAGTAAGTGGAATGAATACAACTAGTTTTGAGTGCTAAGTGTAGTTATCTGGTAACCCATTAGTGGCATTGCTTAATTTTCTTAATAGTAATACTACTTGGTAATCCTAGTGATAAGTACATGAGTCCAAGGCATGTATAGTAGACTAGAACTAGATATCCATCACACTAGGCTAAGTTAGATTTCTGATTTTCTAATTAACTAGACTTATGATTTTATCTAATCATGTTTACCTTTAGGAGCATTAAGAGCCTTACAACATTAAGCAATCATATGCCTCACTAAGAGTTAAACAATAAACTAAAACTTCACTAACTCAAAGTGGAAAGACATCAATCTCAAAATGAACATCAATTACTGGCATAAGTACATTGTCCATCTGTAGATTACGATCTACTCGCATGCAAACACTCATGACTTGTATGGTAGAGTGTTAGGATACCTTCATTACTCATTAGTTTAAAAATCATATTTGCAAATCACCTATCTACTACTTGAATACTAAGTTTATGAGCCAAATCATTATCGATGAGCTAAATATGAGTGCTTAAATAAAGATGCTAAAAGAGATATTAGCACCAACACATCATGAAAAATAATTATTATTACTTAAGCATAGTTGAAATTGTAATTTTAACTATTACTAAAATGCCTTAGTCTATATTTTACATGTTTTTAGAAAATAATTAATCACTTCAAATCAACCAACGAAAATTCCTAGTCATTGATTAGAATGATAAAACTAGACAATAGGCAACAAAAGAACTAAATTCTCATATCTAGATAAAAAGCTAGGTTTTTGCACTAGAGCTAAAAAAATTGTAATTTTTTTGTAATTTGAAAAATTAGACTTTAATTTATGTAGAATTAGCTTTTAAGACCAATTCCATTGAATCTAAATACTATGTAATTAATTATTTACATGTTAAATTTAAAGTAAATGAAAAATAAGTTCTAATAATTATGATGAATTCTTAGCAAACCTACACTAATGAGGTATTAAAACCAAGATGATTTTTAAAATTTTTAAAAATATAAAATAGCAAACCATAGATTCCTTGATACCTAAATATTAGCCTTCTAGCAAAAATTTGCCTATAATATTTTCCTTGATTTTATGGAAAAAATTTCTTATGCTTGTAATCATATCACATAGGGTTTTTCCACATCTATCTTCCTACTTCTAGAGTTACCAAATATGATGTAACAAATCTTGGAAGCTTTCAAGCCTACCCTATGAAACCAACTATCATTAACATTGTAAATCTTGCATGAAGAAAAATAGTTTCCATGAAATTTTTTCTTAAACTATTCAAATATTTGATAATCTATCCTATGTGAAAAGGCTTCCAAAATAAATCTAAATAATTTGGAATATATGCAATTCATCAAAAATTTAAGAACCTATGGATTAAGATAGCTTTTCTAATAAATTATTGGGAAAATGTCATAGCAAGGGTCTTCTCGTCAAGCTTGATGCTATGAGGCATAGTTTACAAAATAGGAATTGTATTCTCTAGCTTAAAAACCTTGTTCAAAATCTAATTCATCAAAAAAGCATATAGAGGAAGTTTTGTCCCTTGCTCATGAATTTTGGAAAGGTTTTGCTATAATACATCATTCATATATTACAAATAAATTTCTACCATTTTTTAGTGTTACTATTGTCCAAAGGTAAGAATCCCTAATAAAATTAATTTTCTACCTTGAAAAATTAAAATTTGAAATGAACATTTTATATGAAAACCTTGATGATTGAGAACATGGAAGAAGGATTGAATAAGTTCCCCAATTCAAACAACTAAGATTATCAAAATTACAAATAAATTTACGTGTTTCTCCAAATTGGATATGTGCACACTTGAAGGGTAGAATCCTTGCACACCTCTAGACTTTGCTCCTTCAAAAAGTGGTTTAGAGGGAACCACAACCTTTATAATGTTTGAGCTTTGCTCATAGTGTTTTCTTGTTGGATAAACATTCAACCTCTTAAGGTCCCAATAAGCTCAAATTTTGGTTTCAAGGATCCCACAACCTTTACAAATATGTAAGCTCCGTCGAAGGGTTTTCCGACTGGAAACACACTCAACCTCATAAGGTCCCAACAACCTTAAAAGATGCCCTTTCACAAGAAGCACATTAGCTCAATAGGGCTACAAGGAGAGAATGCAACTTACTTTACAAATTCCTTGCACTTAGGCACACATACAACAATACAAAAATAATGGGAAAATGAGGAACAAATATAATTCACTTAATATACAATAATGAGATTGAGCAATGAATAGTAATTTTATGTTTCCTACGAATTCCAATTTGTTTTATAGCCTTTTACTTTTCAACTCCTCCTTAGAATTCATGCAATAGTTAGTTCATGGCTAGTTGGGACATCCCATTTGTACTTGAAATGTCTATCTGCAAACAACTCACATCTAGATGGAACATCCTATAGAATATTAGGATGTCTCACTTTGGATGTCCTAGTAGTAATTGGGACATCTCCTGTCAATTTACGACATCTAGTCTGCAGCTACATTTTGAACTCTGGGACATTCATATAACATTTGAAATGTAATAGTAGATCTTGAAACACCTTCTTTTGGCTTGTAGACTTAATTTTCTAATTGAGCCTTTCTATCATCTCATATTAACATCATAGCTCTCATTTTGTCATCCTAGATCTTGTTTTATCATCCTAGTTCTCATTTTGTCATCCTAGTTTTCATATTAACAACTTAGCTCTTATTATCACAATCTCATCTTGTCACTTTGAAGCTCATAGTTGTGCTCTTGTCATGTTCTTTCTTAGCCCTACAAGACCACAAGCACATTTTCCACATTCTATTAAGAGCTTCCTAAACTTATAAAGCACATCACATAAACCATAAACCATTTAAACATAAGAAGACATAATTAGAATCTTTCAAATAGGAATCTATAATATTTTCATTTAGTACCAAAGGCTAATCATTGAAGATCAATTGCCCTATATCTGAAATAATGACCATAAGTCATTAGTAAAAATCACTATTTAGTATATAGGCCAAGATTTTATAATTTTGAAGATTATATCCACAATAGAAGCCAATTATTAACAAATAGTCTTCACTAGATATCCAATACACATATTCTATGATCTTATGATAAACATATTCTTCTACTTTTGGACATCATAAAAAAGATACCACATGTATATTTCATGAACAAGAAGAGAGAGAAAACCTATTTTTCTTTGAATACCTTAGATATAGTATTCATATAAGGTTAAAATGGCATAATCTTAGCAAATTGAAAAAAAAAATATTAAGCACAATCAATCATATCCTTAATATAATGCTTATAATGTAATTTAATACAAGCATATCAATTTCAAGAGTTTGCACCAATAAAAGCCATATTTAGGTAAAAGATCCAAAAAAATTAACCAAAATTAGCTTACACCTTTACCTTAGAAACTTTACCAAATTTCAATATGAATAAAATTTTTCTTTCTCATTTTCTGGTGCTAGAAGTGGAATTCTTGCAACTTGAGTATCTTTCAATGAGAGTCTTTAAAGACTCCCCCTACATTGGTAACCCAAAATATTAATGACTATTGATGAGGTACAGGCTCCTCCTACATAAGTGCTTCCAACTTTTGCAATGCATCTACTACTTGAAATTCCTTCCTTTGGTCATCATTCCTTTGTAGATATGCATTATTGAAACCCATCAAATTGTGCAACCTATCAACAAATCTACAATGTCACACCAAGATCAAGTATGGAGACATTTGAAAACCAAAGTCTCCCATTAGTAGTATCTATGAAAAAAGATATTTTTTAAAACTTTCAACATAGATACGAGCACAATAATTTTCCTTTGGATGTTCAACAAACAGCTTCTTATTAATGAATAACAATTAAGGATCTTAAACTACATGAAACCATTACATACTAGTTAAGGGTCCAAAACTTGTTCTATCAATATTCATTAAAAATCTTTCAAAAACATTTGGTACTTTAAAATATTACAACCCAAGAAATAATACAAGCATAATATCTACATCATATGAGCTGAATTACAAGGTATATATGTTCTAACACTAGTGAGGTGATGCAAACTTACCAGATACTACCTTGTGAATTTTTATACCTTGCTCCTCCCTTGACATAATTTCACATCAATATTCATTTAAACTTTGATGATCATATGCTTTCATTTGTAACTCAAAATCTTGCAAGATCAAGTAAGATTTTATTTGGATAACCAAGGGTTTTTAAGAGCATCCATTCAATGAATTTCTTGTTTAGTGACATTTATAAACATAGAATAATCTATACTAAATCTAGAAAATGAAAGAATACAGACTTACCATTACTTACCTTGCTTGCTTTCTAGCATGAACACAATTAATGAAGTTTTAGATAACTTCATCCATCATAGAGAACCTCCTTAGCATGCAAATATTTCTTACCTTTTCTTTTATCAGCATCTTTATTTTATTCTCCAACATCATGTGAAGTTTCTACTCTATCATGCTTATGTTCTTCAAAATGAAAGGGCTGCTAATTTTTGCTAGTTATGGGTACTAATCATTTAATTTCATTAGAGACCATTCCTTTCTTTTATTCATTAGTTCTCCAAGCTTTTGTACCCTGCAAGTTACACTTACTAGACTTCCTTCGAAAGGACCAAGTAGCTAAGTTATTTTTCTCTATAGATGGTTGATAATAACCTTGTTTATGGCCACATACTTTATAGCAAAAATATAGGGTATCTTTAATTTGGATAGGGTCATCAAACCTACTCTTTTTTCTCCTTTTAAATGATACCAAACTTGTACAAGAGTTCTTTTGAGAAGCCTCCTTTAGATCTTCATCGTTATGCTAATTTTGAGTCGCTTCCTAATTTTTGCTAGTCTTTGCATGTTGTGTATCTCTATACTTCTACTCATATAAATGGATTAGTAATTGAAACTCAACCTTTACCTTTGAGAGTTCCCTTTTTAATGTGGAGCATATAGTATAGATTTTAGAAATTTCTTCTCTTTTCTATGCATATTTTTTTTATTTTCTAAGTAAATAATGTAGAGTAATAATTTCTTCATGCAATTCAATATACCTTTCTGTCATCTTTACCTTTAGACTCTTCAAGGACTTCTATATAATTTTCATGTATAAGGGTCATGCATATAAGATGTGAATATGTTGTAGTATCATCTACTTCCTCCTCACTTTGTTCATCATCTCAGCCAGTGTAGAATTTTTTCTTTTTCATATCAACTTTGAATTGGTTCTTCTTTGCAAACCTGCCAAAACTTGGACATTCTAAGGCCACATGGTCTCTACCATCATAAACCTAACATTTTATAGAGGATGTATCAAGATTTTAACTTTTAAAATTCTTACCTCTTTCTTTACCTTTAATGTCAAGTTGGTTGAATCTTTTGCCTTTGCTTGTAAGTAATCTTTGGACTCTTCTTGACAAGAGAGCCAATTCATCCTCACTATTCACTTCATGTTCAAGTGGCTCCTTATCCTTTAATGAACTCTTGATGGCAATGGAATTTTCCTTAATTGCGCCTTTACTTATGAGATTCATCTCATATTCTATAAGTGCACTTTGTAGCTCTTCAAATTTTAGGATTAAAAAATCCTTTATTTTCTTCATGACTGTTACCTTGGATCTAAATTTTGGCTACAAGGTTCTTATCATTTTGATGATAACATCATTTTTGAGTAGAATCTTATCCATTCCTTATTTGGCTACAAAAATATCATTGGCTCTTGCAAAGTATTCTTTAATCTTATCTCTTTATTTTATTTTCAATTTATCATACTCACTTTACAAAACTAAAAGCTTTCATTGTTTTACAACTGATGTACCTTCATATGTTGCTTCTAGTGTTTCCCAAATTTCTTTAGTATTTTTGCACCCAACTACTCTATTAAATTCATATTTACTCAGCACAATAAAGACAATTTTTTTCTTTTCAATCAAACATGAATTTATCTCTTTCAACTTGCGTCCATTTGCTTCTTAGCTTAGTAGCTTTGGTGGTGTTGTTGATGGGTTCTATGTACCCTTTAATAATAGGCTCTTAGACTTTGAACTCCATGGATTCAAAGAATCCTTGCATTCTAGCTTTCTAGTACACAAAGTCAATCCCATCGAACATAGGTGGCTTAGTGTAAGATGTCCCTTCCATTATTCAATATTAAGATGTTAAGCTCTGAAATTAAGAGTATTGAGCTCTAATACCACTAGAGGATCAAGAACTTAGAAGGGAAATTGAATAAGTTTCCCAACTTGAACAACTAAGATGACCAAAATTGCAAACAAATTTATGTGGTTTTCCAACCTGGAGACGTCCACACTCTACGGGTAGAATCCTTGCACACCTCTAGACTTTGTTCCTTCAAAAAGTGGTTTAAAAGATATCACAACCTTTACAATATTTTAGCTCCACTTGGAGTGTTTTCTTGCTAAACAAAAACTCAACCTCACAAGGTCCCAATAAGCTTAAAATCTGGTTTCAAGAATCCCACAACCTTTATAAAAATGTACACTCTACTTTAGAATTTTCACATTGGAAACACACTCAACCCCGCAAGGTCCCAACAAGCTTATAAGATGCCTTATTACAAGAAGCACATCAACTCGTCAAGGCTACAAGGAGAGAAATAGAATCAAGAAGAAAATGTAGCTTACTTTACAAATTCCTTACACTGAAGCACACATACAACAATACAAAAATTATGGAAAAATGAGGAACAAATATAATTCACTTGATATACAATAATGAGATTGATCAATGAATAGTTCTTTTATGTTTCCTAAGAATTTCACTTTGTTTTATAACCTTTTACTTTTTAAATCCAACTCAGAATTTGTGTGATAGCTAGGAAACAACTAGTTGGGAAGTCCCATTCATGCATGGAACATCTATTTGCAAACAGATCACATTTAGGTGGGACATCCTACTAGCAATTAGCATGTTTGGCTTGCAACTACACTTTGAACTCTGGAAAATTCCTCTTACATTTAGAATATCTCAACAGATCTTAAGCATCTTCTTTTTGGCATGTAGACTTTGTTTTCTAATTGATACTTTGTGTTAGCATCTCAACTCTTCTTTTTTTTCATTCTAATTCTCATTTTTTATCCTAGTTCTTATTTTGTAATCTAAGCTCTCATCTTAACAACTTAGCTCTTATTGTTACAATCTCATCTTATCACCCTCAAAACTCATGATTGTGCTCTTTTCATGTTCTTTTTTAGCCTAGCAATACCACAAGCACATTTTCCACATTTTCCATTTTCTCTAAGGTTTTGCAATACCAAAAGGTCAACAAGCCTAAGCTTATTAGCCTTCAAAATAGTGCTCTTTTATACCCATGCTCTGATGAGTTGTTATGGTATGATCTTAAAATTTTTTTATTTTTGGGATGTAGCCAAAATTTACTAATTAATACTTCTTCATTGATCTACTACACCTCATTCTCATTGATGTCTAGCTTTGCAATAACATATAATGCATAGGGTTTTTTGGAACTAATGTCAATGTATCACTTAGCATTACCTCTGAAATGGACCTTATCTCTCTCATATGTGGTTTCAAAAATTCATCTAATGATTACATCTTGAATTATATTTACCCTTGGTTGAAATCCTAGCTTGTGAAAATCATTTTTCTTGTAAATTTAACTACATTCCTCCATTGATTTGTCATCTACAAGACTAAGTTTTTTAATAAGGTCATGATTTTCATCAAATTTAAAGATATTTTCTTCATCCTATTCTACTTCAAAGCACCCAACATTAATCCATTATCAAAGCTAAAAGATATTAAGCTTTATGGCTATAAATAATTAGAAAAGTCAAAAATGTTGATATCTTAAAACTTCTAGGATGCTTCCTCTCTTTCTTTGTAAGACAATCTAAAAACCTTGAGAGCTAGGACTTATGTTAAAAGCTTGAAACTTGATTTAATATTTTCTCTAATCTTTGTAGCTTCACTCTATGCTCTATAAATTTGCTTTCAAATTAGTGATTTGAAGGTTCAACACTTTCATCTAATAAGCTTTTGCTCATTTGAAAAGAGCCACAAACTTAATTTCTTCGTGTCAAGCTAGGGTGTTTAAATTAATATCTTCTACATATTTAAGAGCCCTATAATCTCTTAAATTTTTTGAGCTACTCTTTCTAATTATTTGAATTCAAATTATTTAAGTAATTATTGAATCTATAGACTTTTAAAAATCAATGTGACATAATGATATAGCTCAAATGATATGGGATTCGAATTGTAGATGTGAGTAACTGAGTTTTTCCTAAATTTATGCTATTAGGATATTATTATAAACCAATGTTAAGCGTTTTGAAACACACATTCTTTTAATTGGAATCTAGTTTAATAATTCTTTTCTTGAGCTTTCACAAGCCCACTTGATTTCTTGTAGAATCAAACTTCAATCTCTTTCTAGAAAAAATTTTAGGTTCTCTAAGGCTTTACTAATATGGCATTATTATCCTAAGTATAGCCCTATAAGCAATTTCTGTTCTAGTGGCCTTTTGTGGATTGGGATCCTTTTAACTTACCTTTCCTCTTGATGTCTAATTTTGACTCTACATTTTGTTTTATTACCCTAATGGGTTTTATGTTGATGTGGAACTACATGATTTTGTAAGTAGAACTAATTTTGAGCTTCTCTTCAGAACCACCTTTTAGTTCTAAAAGCTTTTTAACTCCCCTCAAAGAAAAATGTGAGTCTCCTCGGTCCCACCAAATTGTTTGGGATCTAGTAGCATTCCTTTATGTATAGCAATTAATTATTATGTGGCACATTACTTGTTCTTAATTCCTTATGTATCCTAATTTTCTAATAAAACTAAATTATAAAATTATTGTGAGCTCTATGTTTATTCTAAAGTGTTTGATAATATGGTAAGCATAAATGACACTTCAACTTCTCTTAGGATGGATGCTATATTTCTTGTAAAATTAAATTTACCTTCTCAACTTTGGCTTGTAGAATTGATTTTTTGTTCTATGAGCTTTTTTCATCTATGGCTAAATAATTGTTGATGTGATGTACCTTATCCTATTTGTTCAATATTTTTTTGAAACAAAGTGATTGTAGGCCCTAGGCTTTTTCATAGAACAAAGTTAAAGCCTTCTTTTAGAACCACATTTTAGTTCTATGACCTATTTAACTATTTTGAAATTATTATAGCTTGTAGAACCAAATTTAAACTTTGCTTTAGAATCATATTTGATTCGATGAGCTCAAATTCTCTCTCTTCTTCTTTTTCTTTTTAAAATTCTAGGCCCCACTAAGCTATCTTAAATTATTATTACACTCATTTGTAGAACCATTTTTTTATTCTATAAGCTTTGAAATGCAACTTTTTTAAAATTTTAATGTTTTCATAAAACCAATTTGTGGCTCACTTGTAGAACCAACTATGAGCTCAACAGCTGATGTGTTGGGACATAATTGAAGCTTCCTCATAGAATCAAATTCATGACCTTCCTTACGACAAATTCTTGGTTCTACAAGCTTTACTATATTATTATAGTTGTCCATAGCTTATGTGGCAACTGAGCTTCTTTGTAGAACCAAACTTGTATACCCAAATTTTGGTTCCATGAATTGGTTCTAAACAGCCTAGTTAAGAGCTTTCTTCTTTTAAACTTTGTTGTTCTTGACTATGCCTAGATGAATTAAAATTTTATTTAGTTTGTATTAATTTTCTTAAGCTCCTTTACACAAAGCTTATAATCTTGATTATTTAAAATTTTTGAGCTCATTTAATCCTATCTTTTAGGTTAGAATAAATTTTAATCATAAACTATGTTATGGCTTGATCCTAGATCTTTGTGTCCAAAAGGTATAAGATTGACTCTTGAGCCTATGTAGTGGGGAGCATTGTAGAACCATAAATTAGTTCTAATGATGGATTTTAACAATGCTTTTTCTTTAGTAACTAAGCCTTTATTTGGAGCCAAATTTTGGTTCTACAAAAAGAAGCTCTAGACATGCTTCTGACATCATTTGTTCATTAAGCCATAGAAACTAATTTGTCCTAAAGCTTGATTCTAACTTTTAGGTAGTTTCATTCTTATTGCTATGGATCCATGTCTCATGTGGTTACAATTTTTTAATGCGTAAAAGGTTCATGGAACCAAATTTTTGTTTCTATTCATTTACTTGAGTAATTAAGCTACCATGAAGAATAAAATGCTATAGATTCAAAACAAAAAAAAACTATCACACTTTTATCAAGTTCGTAGGCTCTAATCCATATGATAATAGACACTCTTTTTTGAAACTACAAGCTTAATAACCTTGATTCACCTTGTTGAACTCTTATGATAAAAACTATACTCAAAGAATAAATCTTAACTTTGCTCTTTGGTGATAAATATTGTAATTCAATAGAAATGTCTCAAGCTAGATTCAAACTCTTGTTTTTCAACTTGTAACTCTATTAACTTCGTTTTGAAAATATGATTTTTCATTTTCTAGTGATTTTGCCTTTACCCATTTTAAGCTTATTAAAGAACTTGAGCTTAACGTCTGAGAATCTATCTTTAACAATAATTCTAGGTGACAGTTTAGCTTGAACATGTAGTTTATATGTTTTTTGGACCTTTAACTACATATACATAATTACTTGAAGTAGTTTCTTAGCTTCTTTATTTAATATTAAAGGAATTTCTAATATGGCTTAAAATTTAACCTATCTCCTCCATGAAAAAGTACAAGTACATCAACATCCTTAATCCTAGATGGAATACTCAAGATATTAAAAATGATTAGATACAAAGGTTTAAGAACTTATGAAAATTTAGGGTTTAACCAAAAGTATAGGTTTTTTCTTAGTCTTTATTATACAAAGGTGATGAGTGGTGAGGTACCCCTACGCCTAACCATATGAATCACTAAGGCATTCACACATGATCTAGCTAAATTCCATGGACCTATAGTTCTCTAGTGTACTAGTTCTTCTAGGAATTGAAATGGGAATTAAGAATGTTTATTTTCTTCCTAACTACACTTGGGAAGCTCAAGGATATGGTTTAAGTGTGATTGAGATACATGATTTTTATCATTTTATGTTTTATAAGTTTAATCACCTACAACGAGAATGAAAGGTAGAGTAATTTAAGATCTAATTCATTCATTGCCTATCTAGCCTAATACAAGTACCTATCCCACTTTCCTGGATACATCCTAAACACATATAGTGCTACTAGGCTACCAAACATTAAACGTTGATGGGTTACCAAACATTATATGTATGCTCGAAGTGGTCATGCTTGTGTTCATTAACAACTGGAAATTAATTGCTTAATTTAAATGCATTAAAGTAAAGTGCATTAAAGAAAACATTAATCTATTCTCAATGCTGCAATTATTATTAAAAGGATTCTTTTTTATTCCCATCACACTATTATGCTTAGGTACATCAATGCTTGAACAAAGATCCATACACACTCAGACTCTTACTACAGGCACTTAGAAAATATTTTAACTCTAGAGAAAATAAACTATAAGAGCTTCACTCTATGCAAAAACTATGAAAAAACTATATGAAAATCATGATCCCAAGCATTATATTTATAGGTCAAAGTATACCCTACGATATTGGATATCTAACTCACATCCTAGGCTCTGACATCGAGTATCCCACTTGCATTTTCTTTAGATATTTCTAGGGAAAGATCTTTGATGCTCATTCTTGCATTAACAATGCTAAGCCATGCCCTTTCCATGATGATTGAAAAATCCCCTTTGTAGTTCTCCACCTTGGTCACTAGGAAATCAATAGGATAAGATCACCCACAAATAGTGGTCACAATGTCTTCCACTAGTTCCAATGGAACAGTGATGGATTGGTTTGCCAATTCTAATCTAATATTTCTCTTCTTGAGAGGAGGTAGGTTCTATGTAGTGTACATCTTGTGAGAAATTAAATTAACATTAGAACCTGAGTGAAGAAGAGCTTTTCATGGTTCATTCTTAGTAATCTACAAATAAATGAGAGGATTTCCAAGATTAGCTAATTTCTTAGGAAGGTTTCTAGCATAGATCCAATCAAATATAGTGTGAGTAAGCATCATAGTATGGATCCTAGGTGATGTTTGTTTTGAAGGGGACTCAAAGAAATTTGATACAAAGGAAGATGGAGGGATAGGGTTATCAACTACAGGTTTATTTGAGGGCTTAGGTGCACTGGGAGGTTGAAAGAAAGATCTTTTCCTTAATTGATTATTTGACCCACTCAATTGCTGAACTAGTTGTAGATTAATGGCCCTTGTAGTGTTACGTTACTGTAGTTGAGTTAGCAATTCACCTTGCATAGGTGGAGCATGTGGTAGCTATATGACTAGAGGAGGAACATGTGCAGGGATAGGAGGGGGATAAGAATAAAAGGTGGCATCCCTTCTTTCATGTGGAGAATGAGTTTGATAATAATCAGAAGGGTGGTAGTGAGATTAGAAGGTAGAAACTTGACTTAAGGAGTCACATGGAGATAGATTTTTTTGAACATAGTATCCATATGGATCAGGTTGTCTGTAAGGGTATTGTTTCCTTGGTGGTGCTAGTGCCCATGATTGTGGTTGCTACCACTATTGATATTGCTCATATGGTTGTGGTGGAGTTCTGATTGGATAATATTGCTATTGCTAGTGGAACTACCTAAAATTACCTTGAGGATAAGGTAATCTTCTAGATGTTTGCCTTTGTATTAGTCATGGATTCAAAGCATACATGCCAGACTCCTATAAATGTGACACTATGAGGCAACATCCCTGAAGATGTTCATACTGGCAGATTTCACACCTACCATCATCATTTGATTTGCTTTCTGTAACTACTTCTATTGTAGCAATCTTGCCCTTACCTTTTTGATTGGCATGTTCAACTTCCTTGAACCTCCTATGCTCATGATCACTACCTCATTCTTTGGACTCTTCAACAATTTTTAGGATAGCTTGAAATTTTCTATCCATGGAGTCCCATAACTAATCAACCTTGGTCATAATTTTGGATTAAAATTTTTGAAGCTGCAAGGCTTTCCTATTCAACACCTCATCAAGTACTGATTCTTTCTTGCTATCACAAAATCAAACCTTCCTCTTTTGAATGGATGGATCATGGTTATATTCTTCTACACTTTCTCATTTTTTCAATTCACTTTTCTCTTTAGCTACCTACTCAATCAATCTTTGGATTTGATAGGCATCTAATTTTGACAATTGCCCTTGGGCAGAGATACCAAGGATTCTCCTCATTTCTGATCAAAGCCCATCTACAATGTGGCGAAGTTGATCCAATTGAGAATAACCATGGCCAAGAAATTTATGCATTAAGAAATAGTATCAGCTAATGGTGGCATCTAAGGGTTTGTGTGTTCCTTGTTTCCATTCTTGGATTTTCCTTCTCAAGTTGGACACTCTGAAGTATGTTTGATATTTATCATTAAACAATTCAATCATGGTGCTCCATTGTCTAATAGATTTCAGCTCTAAGGACTGGTACTAGTTCTCTACTTCTTTGATGAGTATCCTTGGGAACAACTTAGGTTTTTGCCACTCATTCTATATGTTCTACAAGGCACATGCATCTTAAAAATCTTGGAGATGGTTCTATGAATCAAATTTATATCCCCCTTCAAACCAAGAAATATTTTTCATGTCTAACCATTTCATCTGACTATCCTTCATGTTCCTTGTTGAAATATGTATTGCCTCTACAATATAAAGCATACTTTGAGTAGCAAGAAAAGGCTCATCAACACCATGATCATGGTGCTTATGATGCCCTTTACTACCCCTTTGTTCATGACAATGTGCCTCTCTTGAATGTTTGTGCCCTTGATCTTGCCTTGCCTGATAATCCCTTCAATCATTTTGGTCCTGTCAATCATTTTAGTCACCTCCATCATGGTCTCATCTCTTGCAATTACAATCAAAGCCAGAAGAAGAAGATGATGATGATAAAGGTGAAAAGGAAGGAGGACTAGCACCATCACAGTGCTTGCTACCTTCTCTTCAGTGATCGTGGCCATGATCATGATCTTGTTTCTTGTCTGCAACCCTACCTTGGCTTGCCTCTTTGGATCCTTCATTGTTATTGGATCCAGTCTTACCAGAACCAGGATTGTGAATAGTGGACTACAAGTTCTAGTTTTGACCTAATTCACTAAAGTCAAAGAGAGGAATTTCACTAAATGGAAAATCCCTATAGAAGGGCTCTCCACCATCTTTCTAGTATAGCAAGAATGGAGAATCATTAAATCCTTTTCCCTTCACAAATTCATAACGTTGTTCCAACTAGCAATCCTTAAAACATTATGCCTTAGTGGGACGATAATCCCTGACATCACTATCTTGCACAACATACTCAACATGAAGTTCTTGGAGATCCTATTGTATAAGCATTTTTTGAAGCATTGCAGGAATGGATCAATTTGGTGGCAACACGATGTTGCCCCCCATGTCATGCCATTGTACCTGTTCATCTTGATGCAGGATGAAGGTGAAATTGGGTACATACTCATTAGGATGAGCATATACCACTCGATATTGCTAAGGCACTAGCTAATGATCTCCATCAAACTTGGGTAGAGTAGCACTCTTGTGAGAAGAAGACATTTTTAATGAGATGATAAAAATGCAGATGCTTTTAAATTTTTGTTGTAGTAATTGTAAAATATGATATGACTCTAAGGTTCATTCCAATGATTTTAAATGATTTTCATGAAATCCTAGATAGCACACTAAACAACCAAAAGGTCCTCAGCAACAATGCTAATGATGAGCGGTGAGGTAACCCTATGCCCAACCGTACAAATCACTAAGGCATTTACACATGATCCGGTCAAATTCCGTGAACCTATAGTTCTCCAATGTACTAGTTCTTCTAAGAAGTGAAATGTGTGTTGAGAACATTCATTGTCTTTCCAACTACACTTTTGAAGCTCAAGGATATGGTTTAAGTGTAATTGAGGTACATGATTTTTATCATTTTATGTTTTATAAGTTTAATCACCTACAACAAGAATGAAAGGTAGAACAATTTAAGATCTAATTCATTCATTGCCTAGCTAGCCTAACATAAGTACCTATCCCACTTTCCTAGACACATCCTGAACATATATAGTGCTGCTAGGCTACCAAACGTTAAACGTTGCTAGGTTACCAAACACTATATTTATGCTTGAAGTGATCATGCTTATGTTCATTAACAACTGGAAATTAATTGCTTAATTTAAATGCATTAAAGTAAAGTGCATTAAAGGAAACATTAATCTATTCTCAGTGCTACAAAGATTATCAAAAGAGTTCATTTTTATTCTTGTCACACTGCTATGCTCAAGTACATCAGTGCTTGAATAAAGATTCATACACACTCAAACTCTTACTATAGGCACTCAAAAAATATTCTAACTCTAGAGAAAAAAACGGCAAGAGCTTTGCTATTCTATGCAAAAACTATGAAAAAATTATCTAAAAATTGTGAGCCCAAGTGCTATATTTATAGGCCAGCATATACCCTATGATATCGGATATCTGACAACATGTCCTAGGCTCTGACATTAGGTATCCAATGTCGTAGCTTCAATATCAAGTATTCGATATCGAAGCATGTCACAACATGACTCATCAAAAGGCCTTTCTAATAGCCATTGATTGCAACTTGTTTACGCTCATAAAGAGTCTATTGAACATGTTTTTATTTATTATTTACTGTTCTTTTACTCAACAAGCTTGGCAATAGTGTTTTTTAATTCTTAGATTTCAAAAATTCTAGAATTCATCTACTTTTGTCATTTATGTAGAGATAATAAATGATTGTATTTTTAATATTTTTTGAAATATGCTTGGGTTTGATGTCATTTTTTGCATTTGGAAGCATAAATGTGATGTGATTTAGAAGAGACATTCTACAGTGTAGAGATTAAATTTTGAGATAAAGTTAAATTATTATATGAACTTTTTATTTCAAGTGTATGGTAATAGAAGGAAGTACCATATGGATATTAATTCTCTCTTTTCTTCTTTATGTGCATAGAAGGATGCTCCTTGTACTATTCCTCAATTTCTTATAGAAGATTCATGATTTTTTGTTATTTGTGATTTAGAGTGCTTCTAAGTTTATTTTGATTTATAGTAAGCCTCTTGTTGGAATTGAACACCTAAAGAGGGTAAGACTTGATCCTTTTCATACCCTAGAGGGGAGGTTTTTTAGGATTTGTTGCAAGGGTAAAAACTAGTTTTAGCACCCGTCAAACTCATTGAGTCTTTCCTTTCTTTCTTAATCTTTTTATTAGTGTTTTTGAACAAAGCATTGGTTGAAGCACCACATAGACATATTCAACATTCTATTACATTCAGCATAGCAATCTACAATAGAGCCATTAGGCATCCATGTCAAGCACTAGTTAATGCTTTGTCAATAATGGATTTCACTAGTCATTGAACTAGTCTTTCAATGTTGGCAATGTAGACGAGTGTATCTATACTAAAAGGAAATGATTTAAAACCTCGGAAAAAACTCTACTTGTCTTAAAAATTAATGCAAGGATGACTCAACTAAAAGACTTTGAAAATATCAAATCATTGAATAGAGTGATTAAGATGATTAAATCTTGGCAACCAACATCTTTTTTGATATGGTTAATGTTTTTAGCATTCTTAAATCACCTAGATTTAACCTTTAACAAAATGTAGAGGTACAAAATCATCTATGTCTAATGTACTTTTAAGGTAGGATATTGTAGGAAAATGTAATATTCACTTTCAATGTTCTTTGTATTGCATAGTCAACATATTCATTGTTCATAGTCAACATATTCATTGTTCATGAGAAATTTTGTGCCAACTAGGAAAACGTTATTCGTGCCTAAAAACATTGAACTAGTTATTCAAGGGTGGTAGTAACTAGGAATGCTCCTCTATTTATTCGAGGGTTGTGGCAACTTGGATGGCGGGAGCATAGTCTACAACAGCAAACTATACGTACTAGAGCGGCAGCAGCAAACAATACGTTCAGTTAATGAGATGGGAGGGCAGGCGGGGCAAAGCCAGAATGTGCAGGGGCACGTGCTTGCCCACGGCAAGTCCGAAGCGTTCCTTCATATCTAAATCCGAGGGAGACATGGTGCCAGGCAACGACCACTCAAACGCCTGCACCAGCGAAGCCACAAGCAAAAACACCATGCGCCTTCCCAGCGGTAACCCGACGCAGATCCGCCGGCCGGAGCCAAACGGAAGCAACTCGTACTGTTGCCCACGGTAGTCCAGTTCCGGCTTTCTCAGAAACCGCTCCGGATCAAACTTCTCAGAGTCATCCCAGATACTCGGATCGCGGCCGATTGCCCACACGTTCACGAGAATGCGGGCGTTCTTGGGGACAAAGTACCCAGCGACCTCGGCGTCCTGGCTGGCCCGGTGAGGGATAGCAGGGGCCCCGGTGGGTGCAGCCGGAACGTTTCCTTGATCACCGCGTTCAGAAACGGCAGCCGCTCGGCGTCCGCCTCCACGATTCGGCGCTCCCGGCCCACGACGCGGTCCATCTCGGCGTGGCACTTGGCCATGGCGTCCGGGTTGCGCAAAAGCTCCGCCATGGCCCATTCCGTGGTCAACGTCACCGTATTCGTGCCTGCGACGAACATGGCCGAGATGAAGCCGGCAACGTCGTCGATCCCGAACTCGGGGCCGCGCGAGTCCAGCAGCGCAGCAAGGAGATCCCGGCGCTCCGCCGCATGCTCGTGTGGCTCCGCGACGCGCTTCCGGAGCAGCGGCTCCAGCTGGGACTCCAATTTCCCGAACGCCGTGTCCGCTCGGTGGCGGACGCCCTGCAGGTCCAGCGGCCGCAGGGCCGGGAAGAAGTCCGACACGTTCGGCTGGCCCAGCGTCTGCATGACTTCCATGACGGCGGCCTGGAACTCGCGGAGCTCTTCGCTGCTGCGGTCGAACATCTCGGCACCGAACAGCGTGGTGGCCATGAGGTTGACGGTGCACCCGAACGCGGCTCGGCGGATTTCGATCTCGGAACCGGCTGCGGAAGCGGTGGCGACATGGCGGACGGTGCGGTCGAGCTGCTCGGCGCGGAGCGGCTGCAGGGTGTCCAGCCATTTGGCCGTGAAGAGTTGCGTGTTGGCGACTTTGCGGATGGTACGCCAGCGCTGGCCCAGCTGCAGGACACTCACCTCGGCGTGAACGTACTTGTTGGCTTCTGCTGCGTGTGTTACGGTCCGGCCGGCGAAGACGTGGTCGTGTTTCTTGAGAATTTGCTCCGCCATGGCAGGGGAGGATGCTACCACTGTGAGCTGCGTCCCCAGGCGCAGGCTCATGAGCGGCCCGTACTTGGCTGCCGTGCGCGTGAATGTATGGTGCGGATTTGGGCCCAATTCCAGAAGGCTCCCCACTATGGGCCACCCCCGCGGCCCCGGAGGCAACCGACTGCGCCGCCGGTTGAGGGCGTCCGCGCATATGTAGATTAGCAGAGCAACTGCCGCTGCCGCTGCGTACCGTGTCCAGCCCCAGGGCAATGCGTCAACTTGACAGATATTGTCACCCAACCAAGCCATGTTGTTGTTGGATGTTGTGTTAATGTTCGATGCCACTCCCTGAAAGCACAGGAATACTATGGTTGCTTTGGAGATGAATTGCACGGGCTGCAACTTACACAGCTGCTGCTGCGTTTTTATAGCATTGCCAATCCTTTATTTGGCCTGCCAATCCGTTTAACAGTCAACAGAAGCGGTTTGCTGACAAAGAATAGCATCGCCGCGCTGCAGTGGTACGACCAGGACCATGTTTTTGAGGTGCTGTAGTTGTTTGCTATTAAGGCTGTAGCCCTAACACAGTTGAGCAGGCATTTAGTTTGGCATGCTTTGCATGACTAGTTAAGAACAACTATGGACAATCAAACAGAGCAGAATTGACTGAGTAGCGAAGGATACGAGCCTTCTCCTCTTACGACCCGTAACGCCACTTCTGAAAAAAAAAAGGTATGCCATGAACAAAAAGTATGCCCCTAATCATATAGTCCCCGTTAGAGTCCTTCGTTCCTCTTGCGACCAGTAACGTAATCATATAGTCCCCGTTAGAGTCCTTCGTTCCTCTTGCGACCTCTAACGTCACTTCTAAAAGAAAGGGAAAAAAAAAAACAGTATGCGCTAACCATATTGGCCCGGATACGAATCCTTCGTTCCTCTTACGACCCGTAACGTCACTTTTAAACCGTAACGTCACTTTTAAAAAAGGAAGTATGGACCAACCTCTACAGCGTCGAATGAGTCGGTCCGTGTAGACGTAAATTAATACTGTCAGCGCCGCAGTGGCAGGGTACCAGAGCCACGACAACGCGATAAATCAAGTTGTTACTTTGTTGGATAGCCGAGAATCGCGCGGTCGTGCATTGTTAAGAACATGAAGATTTGCTAATAAGATTTAAAAAGATTCTGTGCCTAATGAAGAAGATAAAAGATTCTGGCATCAGTGATGCAAGGAGCACGTGTTTGCTAATAAGATTTAAAAAGATTTCGCAGACAATTCAGCTTTTCTTTGTCGACGACAGCCACTATGGATGACGGAGTGTAATTTTTACGGGTCCACCATCTTTCATGTTTAAGATATAACGTTAAATTTCCAGCAAATTTGATTCCCACCGTCTACGTAAGTTTCAAATATTTTAAAACATCTTTATGGCATTGTATATAGTTCACAATGATACAAAGATCATTGTCATAGTTTTAGCTACACATGGTGTTGGTGCAATTTTAAATGATATTTTCTCTTATCTAACTTTCAAATTTTTTAAAATATATTTGTTTCATTGTATATGGTTGACAATAATGATGGTCTGACCGAACATGGTCATAGTTCTAGCCACACACTATGCTAATGCAATTTTCAATGATATTTTCTCTTACCTAAATTTCAAAATTTTTAAAATATATTTATCACGTTGTATATAGTTATCAATGATGATGGGATTAGGCTAAATATTCATAGTTTTAACCACATTGTACCAATGCAATTTTCCATGATATTTTCTCCCTAAAATCACAGATTTGATTCCCACCATTTACCTAACTTTCAAATTTTTAAAAATATATTAATTACATTTTATATAGTGTACAACAATAATGGTAACCAAAACCTTAGCTCGGCACGGTATTTTTTTTAGTCAATTAAGCCATGCCTCAAGTATAGACATAATCGTGCCTTTCTCAAGTTGAAATCTGTGAATGCAAAATGAATGTGTGCTCTCCATGTGATAGGTAAATTATAAGTTTTGTTTTAAAGTTAAAACCACTTTTAATATACATTAAGATTAAAATTTGCACTACTTCTTGTGATTTCTTAACAATTGAAAATGCTTAGCCTCGTCGTAGGTTATGTGATTTTCACTTAAAAACAAAAAGTTACAATTGGAGATCAACATAAAATTTTTTTGTGATCTAATGCCTCAGAAAAAAAAAATGATTATGATTCAAGCTTTATGAAAGAGAATATATAGAAACTTAAGTAAATACCCATTTGAAGTAATTCAGAAAATGTAGAACTCAACAAGATCAAGCAAAGCTCTTCACAGGTGGGATAGAATCTCCTTTTTTAGTTCTCTCTCTATATGTCATCTTAGCAATGGATAATGACAAAGAAAGACTGGCTTATGTTATGGCAAGATCGACTAAGGTCTACACATTAATTAATGACTAAACCCCAAAAATAATGGGTTTAATTTCTAAACTTACTATAAATATTGTTACCTTTTTTCTTCTTTTTTTAAAACATAGATACATACACTAATTTATCATAATCTCGTATAAAAGGTATTTGGGATTTAATCTCTAGAGAAACTAAGACTCAAACCCCACTAATGCTATTACTAATTTTGGCTGAGAAGCCAACTGGTCATATATCAATAATGTGAAATAACATTCAGTCCATAATGATCATGGAGAGCCCATTATATTGCATACCAAATAAAGGTGTAATCTAAAACATGTTTGTTATACCCTTATTTCTTTAAGAATCTTCCTCTTAGACAATCTAAGGATGAGTGGTGCTAAGTTCTTCTCAACCTTCCAATAGCTTCTTAGGTACCATGTCTATTCCATGCATCTTTCACCATAGGTCAATCATATTATTTTTTAATTCCATACATTTGACGATGTTATTTAGTTTATCAACATAACTAGCATTAGGTTGAAGTTGCACATCTTACCAATTACTCACATAACTCAAATCCTAAGCATACTTCAACATAAAGACATAAAATATATCATGAATCTTTTAATGTAGTAAGGGAAGATCAATTTGATAGGCTACTTCATAAACTTTTTAAGTACTTTAAAGGATCTAACAAAACATTATGTTAATTTTTATTTCTTACCAAATTTTAGTAATCCTTTTAAATAAGAAACTTTGAGAAATACCAATTTGCCAACATTAAATTCTAAACACCTTTTTTTTTTTATTTGCATACTTGACATATTTATCTTGTATTAACTTCAACCTACCTCTGACTACCTTAATCTATTCTATAGTTGATGAGTCATGTTTTCTTGGGTTTCGTCAATGTGGCCTAGTCAACACAACCTTGTAGATGCGGCCCTGTCAATGCAACCTCGTCAATGCGGTTGTGTCAACATGGGATTTGATGTGTTAATGTGGCCTCATCGATGTAGTGTTTGTTTTCGCCTATAAATATGCGTCCACCTACCATGTTTATGGCATCTTTAATCATAGTTGTAGTGGAACTCTTGCAGTTTTCTTTCTTGAAAGCTAGAATATTTTTCTAAGTGCCCACAAAAGAAGTCAAAGAATGTACGGATCTTTATTCTAAGTGCCCACAGAAGGAGTCAAAGAGTGTACTTGAACATGGCAGTGTGTGCAATAATAAAGACAAGCTTTCTAATAAACCTTGTAGCACTTTGAAATAGATTAATTGTTCATTTATGCATTTAATGTTTTATGGAATTTCCTTTAATGTTTTAAGTAATTAAGTAATCAATTAATCTAAATTAAATAGTGATTAATTAAGCACATAAGTACCACCACTTTGAGCGTATGTGTGGTGCTTGGTAATCTTAGTAATGCTTAATGTTTGCTAACCTAGTAGTGTTAAATGTGTTTAGGATGTGTACGGTAAGTGAGAATGGATGCTTATGTTAGGATTAGCTAGGTGTAGCTAGTTAGATTCAATTAGAAAATTAATTATTTTATTTTATAAATTATTCTTTACCCTTAGGTGACTTAAAGTATAAAATGTACAAATGATAAAAATCATATGCCTCAGGTTGCACTTAATTATACCTTTGCATTTCACAAGTGTAATTGGGAAGACAACGATTGCAACGGTTAGTTTCACTTCCTAGAGACCAATGTACTTAGAAGGCTATAAGTCCATAAAATTTGACCAAATAATGAATGCTTATTGATTCATATGGTTAGGCGTAGGATCTACTTGTTGCTCATCATTGGCACCATTGCCAGGGATTTGTAGCTTGATACATGTACTATCTTAGACTTAGTGAATATTATTTAAGATTGTTGGAATGAATCTTAAGGTGACAATCATTTAAAAAAATTATAATTATAATTTTAGCACACTAAATTTCTCTCATCCAAAATATCTTCTTCTCACAAGCATGATGAATCAAAACCAGTAGTGCCCCAAAAATTCAAAGTGGTGTACACTCATCTAGATGAGTTTGTACCTGATTTCACCTTCATCCTACATAAGGATGAGTAGTTGCGATGGAGAGATATGGAGAATAATGTTTTGTTGCCTCCCAACCAATCTGTTCCTAGGATGCTTCTCCAAACTCTTAAGAGGTTGGGCATCTAGGATCTTCAAGATGAATACATTGTGTAGGACCATGACTATCAAGACTACCATCTCATAAAAACATAATGTAAAGAAGATTAGCATCAAGAGAAGTTCCATGAAGCTATAAAGGGAAAAAAATTTACTAACCCATTATTCTTGCTAAACCAAAATGATACAGAGGATCCTCTCTTTGGGAATTCTCAACATGAAGATTCTCCATTCCTTGACTTTAGTGAAGGGGGCTTGAACTTGAATTTGTAGTCCACTATCAACAATTTGGGTTCAGGAAAACATGGAAGTCAAGGCAAGGGCTTAGGCAAGCATTGTGATGATGATAATCTTGATGATTATGGTTATCACAAATGAAGATAAGGTGGTAGACACCATGGTGATGGAAACCCTCCTCCCTCTTCGTCCTCTTCATTTGCATATTCTTATTCCTATGAATCTGATCGAAACTATAGGGGACGAAATTGTGATGGAGGTGAATGGTAGGATAATGATCATAGACCCCACCATGAATGAAGGGTAGTAGAGGACATCATAGGCATCATTAAAATTATGACAATGATGAGCCTTTTTTAGCAACTTGAAGCATGTTGAACATTGCAAAGGTAGTCAAAATTTCAACCAGGCATGTGGAAGATAGCAAAATCAAGAGGTTATATATGAATAATATCCCCAAATTTGAGGTGAATATAACTTAGATCAATAGGTCCATCTTCAAGCCTTTCACAATGATTGTGTCTTGTAGAAGATAGAAAACGACTAACAGAAACTTAAGCTATTCCCCAGGACACTCATAAAAGAAGAAGAAAGTTGGTACCACTTCTTGGAGTAAGAATTAATTTGTAGATGGAGTACAATGCTTGAGTTGTTTAATTATAAATATCAAATGTACTCTAGAGTGTCCAACTTGAGGAAGCAAATCCAAGGCTGGTGATAAGGAACACATGAACCCTAGATGCAATCATGGGTAGGTATTATTTCCTTTTTCATAAATGTCCTGGCCATGATTATTCTTAGTGGGAGTAACCTTTCCATATCATAGATGGACTTTGATTAGAAATGAGGAGAAATCTTGGGATCTATGTTGAAGGGAGATTGTTGAAACTAAGATCTTATCATATTCAAAAGTTGTTTGAGCAGGTTGCAAAATAAAATGATGAGTTGAGAAAACAAGTAAGTGCTGAGAAGTATAATCAAGATCTTTTCATCAAAAAAAGGGAGGTTTGATTCTGTGAGGTACCACTTGATGAAGTGATGCAGTGAAAAACCTTGCCAATTCAAAAATCTATGTTTGAAATTTGGGTAAGATTGATAACATGTGGGAATATTTGGATGAAAAATTTCAAACTACTCTAAAAATTGCAAAAGAATCCAAAGAATAAGGTAGTGATTGTGATTGCATGAGAAGAAAAGAAGCTAAACATATCTACCTAAGGGGTAAGGGAAAATCTGTTGTAGTAGAAGAGGGTGTGGAGTCAAAATCAAATAATGATGGTGGATGTGACATCTACCAATATGAACATACTAAGGGATGTTATCTTGTTATGTCACACTTACAAAAATATGGGGTATATGCTTTGAATTCTAGACTGGCATGAAGGCAAGCACCCAGAAGGTTGTCTTATCCTCAAGGAAACCCAAGGTAGTTCCACTAGCAATAGCAAACTTATTATCCAAGTGGAGCTCCACCATAACCATACAAGTAGTACCATTAATGGTAGTAACCACAGTTATGGGGGATGCCACCATGAAGGCAATAGTATCCTTATAGGTAGCTAGATCCATATGGGTACTATGTTTAGCAACCCATGTCTTCATGTGACTCTTCTAGTCATGCTTTTTTTCAACATCATTACTATCCTCTAGAGTACTACAGAACTAATTCTCCATCTCCTAGAGGGAAATCCCTATATCCTTATCACCCTTCTCATCCTTCAGCATATGTTCCTCCACCCTTAATCCAATTACTACCTACTCCATCTATGCAAGGTTAGATTCCCATGCGGCCACAACAATGTAATGCTACCAAGGCTATTAACTTATAGCCCGCTTCCCAACCAAGTGGTTTGGAATCCAAATCTTGTAAAAGATCATTCCTTTGAACTAATAGCCCTACAAAGCCCTCATTGACTTATGCGGTTGGTCGCCCTATGTCTCTTTCATCCTCTACATTCATTCCTTTCTAGAACCCTTCAAACCAAGTGACTCCCAAGATCTACACAACCATCTTAACTTGTGCTATATCCAATTAGATCAACATTGCAAACATTCCTAGGAAAAGAGCAATCCTAGACGTCCTCTCATCTACTTGCATAATGTAGGAAATGAGACATGCAAGACTCTTCTTGATTTAGGTTCTAGTGTTAATATGATTTTTCATGAAATGTACAATGCCTGGAACCTACCTTCTCTCAAGAAGAGAAATATCCATTTAAAGTTGGTGGATCATTCCATCACTATTCCCTTGGGATTAGTGAAGGACATTGTAACCATTATGTGTGGATGATTGTATCTTATTGATTTTCTAGTAATCAAAGTTGACAATTGTAAGAGGGACTTCCCAATCATTATGGGAAGGGCTTAGTTGAGCACTGTTGATGCACAAATGGGCATCAAAGATCTTTCCTTGGATATTTCTAAGGAAAATACATTTGGAAAGATTAAGAAGAGAGTTCCATGGATCATGTATAGAGATACCATGTGCAACTATGTGTAGAAACTATAGTCTATCAAAAGCACATCAATCAAAACATGCAAACAATGTGTAGATGAATCTAAAATCCAAAAGTTCCTATGTGTAACAACCAAAAAATAGGAGGAAACCCAATGGTTAACAACTAATTTTGAAAGTAGCACACTTTACATGGAACCTACTGAGTCTCTAACTTGTGCCTATGTTGAAGGCATGGATGAACTAGAGCAAGTTCATCACCAACTCTCTATTGATGAATATAATGATATCAATTAGGAAGAGTTGGAAATCCTTGATAGTTTTAAACATGATCCCTTAGAGTTAAAAACCTCTATCTACTAGCATGGAATACGCATTTCTAAAAAATGGCTAGCTAGTGATAATCAATGCCAACCTTTCTCATGAGCAGAAAAGATTGTTGTTGAATGTGATTAACAAATGGGCCAAAAATCTTTGCTTGGTTATATTATAAACTCACTAGGATTGATCTTAGGATATGTGAGCATTGCATCTATATTGATCCTTGTATCAAGCCAAAGAGACAATTGTAGTGCTGGTTGAATCCCAAATTGAAGTAAATTATTAAAGAGGAAATTGAATAACTCCTCAAGGCATCATTCATTTATCTAATTGTGGATAGCGAGTGGGTTAGCCAACTTGTACTTGTGCCAAAGAAAAGTGGAAAATGGCATGTCTCTATTGATTTCAGGCTTTTAAACATGGTGATGTTTAAAGATCATTTTCCATTGCCATTTGTGGACCAGGTGTTGGACATTATTTTTGGGCATTGCTATTATAGCTTTTCGGATGGTTATAGTGGCTATAACCAAATTCAAATCGCACCTAAGGATTAGGCCAAAACAAAATTCACAAGCCCTTGGGGGACTTTTTCATATTGTAAGACATCCTTTGGTCTATGTAATGCCCCTACAACTTTTCAATGCTTGGTGTTGAGCATTTTTCAGTAGTAGATTAGTAGCAAGGTGGAGGTCTTCATGGATGAATTCTCCACCTATGATGCTACATTTGAACAAGCCTTGGACCACATTGAGCAAGTGGATAAAAGGTGTGTGGAGGCTAATATTTAGCTCAATTGGCAAAAGAGCCATCTCATGATCCAAGAGGACATTGTGTTGGAGCATAGGATTTCTCAAAGTAGGGATTGAGGTGGACCTGAAAAAGATTTGGGTCATCCAAGGAATAACCTACCAACTAGAAACTATTAAAGATGTTCGATCATTCCTTAGACACACTAGCTATTACTGGAAATTCATAGAGAACTTCTTTAAGTTCATGAAACTATTGGTTGAACTTACAAAGAAAGGTGCTTCATTCATATGGACCAAGGAATGTGAAAAGACATTCCAGTAGGTTAAGGAAAAGCTTGTAGAGACTCCAATTCTATGATCAGTTGATTGGTTCTAACCATTTTACAGTATGACAAATGCATCAAACTATACCTTGGAAGTTGTGCTTACATGGTTGGATGATAAAAAATATCCATATTACATCCACTATGCAAGTTGAAGCATTGTGGATGCATAGTTTAATTACACCACAATAGAAAAAGAGCTAATGGAAGTGGTGTATGCCTTGGAGAAATTTAGGTAGTATGTGCTTGGGTACAAGGTGTGTATGCATATTGATCATAGTGTCATTTTCTTCTTGATGAATAAACAAATGGTGAGCCACCATGTCATATGATGGCTAGTGAACTTGCAGGAGTTCGATCTTACAATGGTAGATTGAAAGGTGACTGAGATTGTGATCATTGATAACTTGTCTCAATTACAATGGGACAACAAAGAGGAGGAGAGCCCACTCTTTGATGAATTTTTTGGTGAGCTTCTCTTTGCTAGTGCAATAAATGAATAAGTGTCTATTGAACCAAAATGGTATGATGGCATCCTCACTTATCTTCTTACTCAAAAGATGTCACAAGATTTAGACCATCAGAAGAAACAACAGTTTTTCATCAAGACAAATGCTTCATGGAGATTAACAGATATCTTTACAAGGTGTGCATTGATGGCTTGGTTTGTTGATGTGTTCCTAATGTTGACCAACTGTGTGTTCTTCAAGATGCTCATGAGGGTCCTTGTGAGGGCCACTATGTAGGAAGACACAATATCATTAAAATCTTGATGGTAGGGTACTATTGGCCAACAGTCTTCAAGGATGACCACCAATTTGTCCACTCTTATGAATGTTGTCAATAAGATGATGGGATGACTACTCAAATGGAGGAACTTCAATATTGGATCAAACCATTAGAACCCTTCAACATCTAGGGCATAGACTTCATGGGTTCCATCATGCTCATGTCAAATGGAAAGGTATACATAATAGTCGCTGTTAACTATTATGCCAAATGGGTAGAAGTAGTAGTTGTCACTAACTATACATCTTCCACTATTACTTGGTTTGTACAACAAAATATTGTAAATAGGTTTGGAGTGCCATGTGCACTAATTTTTGACAATGGTACTCATTTTATAGCTTCTACTTTTCGCAAGCTCATGCAATGCCTGGGGGTTGAACATAAATTAACAACACCTTACCACCCTCGAGTCAATGGTCAAGTAGAGGATACCAATAGGGAGATCACTAAAATCTTAACAAGAACAATTAGCAAATATAGGAGAGACTGGAGCACAAAACTTAATGATGCCCTTTGGGCATACTGCTCAATGTGGAAACTCCCTATAGGCTACTCTCCCTATGAGCTAGTGTATAAAAAATTACCAACTCTTCCAATTCAATTTGAGTTTCATACACTTTCAACAGCCTATGACTTGGACCTTGACCTAAGCCTAGCACAAAAAGAGAGATTAATCAACCTTAACATGCTAGATGAAAATTGGTTGGTAGACCTATCTTTGAATGAAGTGCATAAAGCACTTAGTAAACAATGCATGACCTTAGAATATGAAGGGTAAAATTTCAACCTAGAGACAAGGTCCTTTACTAGAACCCTACACACATATCTTAATGAACTAAGTTCCAAATGTTGTGGGAAGGACCTTATATTATTTATGAAACTTGTCCTTTTGGGGTCATGTTAATTTACAAACCTAAGAACCCAAGGAAAAAGTAGCTGGTCAATATGCAATAAGTAAAACCTTTCCATGAGCCCAAGTAAACCAATGCCATCAACACCTCATCGGATGGACAACGATGCTCAATATTTTGGATCTCCTCCTTTCAACTTAGTTGTGGGGGAGATGTCCATTCATTCTAATTATTAAAGTGGCTCCTTAGTTTTTCTACCTTTTTGCTATACACTTTGTCATTTTTACACTTTTTTTTATTTTTTGTTTTATAACATCATTAGTTTGTTTTATTTTTCTTGAATATTTTATAATTTTTTAATATT
Organism: Gnetum montanum; assembly: GCA_015680685.1. Classification (NCBI taxonomy): domain Eukaryota; kingdom Viridiplantae; phylum Streptophyta; class Gnetopsida; order Gnetales; family Gnetaceae; genus Gnetum; species Gnetum montanum. The sequence continues at coordinate 377,738 of MNCI01005009.1, read as the reverse complement.
TTCCATTATTTTGATGTGAATGTTTCTTGTTTTCTAATAAAATTCCTTTATTGCCAACAAGACACAATGGTGCTATAGTTGTTTGCCTATGTTGATTTGTACCTAATGTTTTTGATTATTAAATGTTTGGTTTCTATTTTTGAATTTTGATGACTGATGACTAAGATAATTTTATTTTTCATGGAATAGGTAGTGATTCCATGTCATCCACTCATCCACCAACTCTATGGTCTTTCTGGTTTTGAAAGTATGAGGTCCCTTTTTCATTAATAAACCTTTAATGAATTTGTGAGCTTGGAAGTTTCTAGACTTGGGAAAGATTCAGTGGTTTGAAAAAGGTGTGACTTCAAGGGGATTCAGTACTCTTTGTGCCTCTCTACTTTCTTGAGTGTGCATGTTTTTTCATGGATTTCTTATTGTTCCATGTCAACCAATCATAGGAAGTTGAATAAGTTTTTGAATGGTGTTGTTTCCATTCAAAAATTCATAAAAAGATTTTTAAAAACATGATAGGAATTTAAAGTACACCCTGTAGACAAAATAATGGGCTACAAGCATTGGTTATGAAACTAGAAAGACATGTTACCCATGCTTGAAGGTCCCCTCTAACTAAGGTCCTTTTTTAGTTCTTGCTTCTTTTTTCTTCTTAAATAAGGAATGGTGGTTATTTGTGGGATCATTCTTATGTCTTGAGAGGGTGAACTAGTCCTAGAGTGGTGATGCAAAGTTAGTGAAAGTGGTTGGTTTTGATCTAGTCTAATAATGAACTTTATTTGATCATTTAACCATAAAATTCACAAGGGACTTCATGTGACAATGATTGGAAAATCCATTTCACTTTCTATCTCATCCATCAATGCTTTCCATAACTTACCTCATTGCTAGTTTCCATGTTTTTGTTTAATGTCTTAGTTTAACATGTTGAAATTCTTGGATAGATTCTTCTGGATTTGGTCCTTAACTTTTTGTAATAGTTAATCACCCATGGGGCCCACGAACTTCTTAGTTGAGGTTATGCAAGGGTAAAAAAGGGCATGAGCCTACTATGGGAAGGATCAACTTTTATGTTTCTTAGTTGGGGTAGTTAAATCCCTTATCCTTAAATACTTTTGCAATTAAAACTTTTTCATCCCCCATTATTTACATCTAATTGTGTGCTCCTTAAGGCATTTCTCCAATCATTCTCCACTTTTTGGAAATCTCAAGTCCTCTTCATGTATCTCATTGTGTTCTTGGCTTCTTGGGCTTTCATTTGATTCCAATTTTTCTCAAAAACTCCTTTTATTTTTCAAATTTTGGCTTGGTCAATGGTGGTCAATAGTCATGTCAGCTAGGCCCAGTTGACGTAGTTGACCATGCCAATTTTGCCCTATTGATGAGGCCTAGTTGATGCACGAGAAAAATTCTATATATAACACTCATTACTTAGGGATTTATTTTACATTTTCTTCAAACATAAGGGGAGTTTTTACAATTTTTTAGAGCTCTAAACCTTCCAAAGCTCATAACTTTCAAACAATTTGTCCAATTCACTCTATTCTTCAGTCCTGTAGCTTTTGGAGGTACGCTTAATTTGTGGGGGCCACAAACCTTAGCTTTTTGACTATAATTTTTTTAGAGTTTTTCTAACTCTCCCATGGGTTTAATGAATAAAATAATATCAAATCATCAACCTATGGAAGTCAAACCCTTCCAACACACTTTGGTAGCCTATGTAATCAAATAATAATAAACTAATATTAAATAATCAAATTGATCATGATCACAACTTAGCCAAGTGTAACTATCCCAAGAGATAAGGTATTCCAAATGTTTCAAAGTTACACATTAAGTGCTAATCCTAGGTCATATTGTGATTATAGATGGCACCTAAATCAAAACACCCGTAGGAAGGAGGACCATCCCAACCAAGGAACAAATGACCTAGAGCTATAAGAGAGCAGTAAGAACAAGCCCAAGAATAGATAATAGAAACTCATGTGATGGAATCTCTTTAGGAGAATTCCAAAGTGGAATCTATTTGATAGATTCCCAAGGAAGTGGTTGTAACTAAACAATCCCATCAAGAAGAGGTTGCAAGAATAGTGCCAAGACCTAAGGTTACATTGACTCAAGCCTATCTTGATTAGATTAGGCCTTGTGACAACAACATTCAGTTCTCCAAGAATTGAACTTTTGACCATTCTTAGAATATGCTGCAACAGAAGTTAAGATGTAGTTGCAGAACTCTCCCATCTAGCCAATCATCACTTCTAGTAGGAATTGGTACATGAGAGAGACATATCTCTTCTAGAATGATAGGTAGATGGGAGTCATTGTAAAGATCAAGGACATTTAGTTGTCCTACTCAGTGAAGATCATTGTGAAAGCCCTTGGGTTGATTGATATTTCAACAAATTTTGTAGATATCTTTCCTTGTGAACCTTCCATAGTTGATCTATTTGGATATAGAGAAGCGATTTAATAAAAATGAATATAGAAGGAAGACCCTACCCTTTCCATGCCTCATCAAAAAATTATGGAAAAGGGTAGGAATAGTTTGCTATACTAAAGATACAATTAGACATGCTACTTTTTCCTCTTGGGAAGAAATGATAAAAGAAAAGATCCCTGCCATAACCAAGAAATAGGAGTACCAACCACCACTTCCACTACCCACTCACGAAATAGTGCTAGAGTCCCATGCTACCTTGAATGAATGCACAAGATCTGAGAGTAGCACCTGCATGAGTAAGAACAATGAGCAATAATGAGTGATGGCAATCTATCTATGTATTGTCTTACAATGAGTCACCTTAATGAAGTGGCTCAAAAAATTAGCCAAATGGAGGAAGGTGGGCCAATTTTCTTAGCCCAAAGAATGCAACTACTCATGATATCAAATCCTAGTTCTCGGGAGGTAACGGTATCTCTCTCACAACACTAGAAATTCCTAGAAATCTCTAGGAATGCCACTACTTTCTTGGTACATCTAGAGGAGGATGAGGGGTTAATTATCTTGGTCATGAAGTACCATGGATAGGAGACAGTAGTAGAGATGGTTGCTGATAGAATCATCAAGGCATTGAATATCCTTGCAGCATCTGTACTAGATGTTTTGATACTCAAAGATGTGCAAATATCTACAAGAATAGTTAGTAGCAAATTAAGCATAGCCTAGCATGAGGAGTTACTAGACTAATTGGTGGGAACTAGGAAACCAATTTTAGATGTCTTTGACCTTTCAGATATAATAATTGTAATCTAGTTAGAGCTATTAGAACCAAGGGACAAATGCATTATCATGGAGGGGCAACTCAAAGTAGCCTAAGCTCAAAACCAATGCTTGGCTATAGAGGTTGCTGAACTAATAACTTGCCTTTCTGATCTTACATTTTTCAATCTTGAATTGATCCATGATGAAGATTTTAAATAGCTTCAGGATAAGCTCAAAAAGGTTGATGATGCAAAGGAGATGATGATCTTTGATTAGTCCTTGGCTGATGCCACCATGCAGAATATCCAAGAGGCCTTGGACCAAGCTCACCAAGAGAATGTAACTTTGACCATAGAAAATCATTGTTTGCAAAGTGTTGATGTGTAGAAGTAGGAAATGTAAGATTTCATCCATAAAAAATAGGAGTAGCTAGTCAGAGTGAATAATGAACTAAGGATATTCGCAGCTGAAAACAAAAATCTCCCCATGGAGGAAGTTTGAGCTCTTCACTAGAGATCTGCAATAGAGGTAGTCACCTAGAAAAATAAGGCTTTCAAGTTTGAGAGAGTCAAAAATCACTATAGAGATCACGTTGGTCTACAAAAAGAGATCAATGATAAACATATTTAGATGATGAAGACCAAAGTTGATATGGCTCCCCAGTAGCTCAAGGAATAAGATGATGTCTAGAAACCTATCTTTGATGGCCTCAATGACTATAATAAGGTGGAGATCTACATGAAGGATCTACAGATTGAGGAGATGATGGAGTACATGAAGCTTTCCAGTCTTTGTTATGCAAATATGACAATGTTGACTACTGGAAAACCAGTCTAAACTAGAGAAGTAGGTGGCTAGTTCATACTTGTTGTACGAAGTGGAGTTCAAGCATCATAAAGACACCAAGCAGAAGCTTGAGGTGGCAAATGTAGAACTCGATGTTCTCAAGTAGTGCTTCATTGATCAGTAGTCTACAGTAGAGAACCTAGCCAATAGAATGAGTGATCACTAGGAGATACAGAATGCAGTAAAGGCATTCGATGTTTAATGAAATTTTTTTGCTACCTAGTTCATCAATGTGAAGGAGTTGTTCCTAGCAATGCCTTGTCCTTGAGATGTTCCCACACTGACCCATATTTGTGATGCAGTGTGGACTATAAACAATCTCGAGAGTAAGGAGGAGAAGATGAATGAACTGTTGGATGCCTTTTGTATTCCACCATAAGTTGTAGCTACTATTGAACAACCACAACCACCTCAACCACCACATGTGCCTAAAGCAAGAGAAGGTTCTTTGGAGCTTCATGAATCTTCACTTTCTGGGATCATTTAAGCTTCTCCTCATCCTTGCATCATTAGAAGAATTGTGTTTGTCATTTTTATCCTAGTGTTCATTTTTTTTGTCTTGAACACCAAAATTTTGTAATGATTGTAAATTTGTACACTAGGGCACTTAGTGTTTGTGAATGTTAGTAGTTAGTCAATAATCCCATACCTTCTTAAAATTTTGTAAATAACTTGTTTCTCCTTTTGTTCACTTGAGGATGAGTTTTCATTTAGTTNTTGTTTCTCCTTTTGTTCACTTGAGGATGAGTTTTCATTTAGTCATTGGGGTATGATGAGTCATGTTTTCTTGGGTTTTGTTGGTGAGGCCTCATTGATGTGGCCTCATCGATGTGATCCCATTGACGTGGCCGCATCGACATGGGATTTGATGCATTAACATGGCCTTGTCAATGAAATGTCTATTTTCACCTATAAATACATGCTCACCCACCATGTTTATGGCATCTTTGATCATAGTTAAGTGAAGCTCTTACGGTTTTCTTACTTGAAAGTTAGAATTATTTTCTAAGTGCCTGCAGAAGAAGTCCAAGAGTATATGAATCTTTATTTAAGAACTATTGTACCTAAGCATGGTAGTGTGTGCAACAATAAAGACAAGCTTTCTGATAAACCTTGCAACACTTTGAAATACATTAATTGTTTATTTATGCATTTAATGCTTTATGCAATTTCATTTAATGCTTTAAGTAATTAAGTAATCGATTAAGCTAAATTAAATAGCCATTAATTAAGCACATAATTATGGCCACTTTGAGCATATGCTTGATGCTTGGTAATCCTAGTAATGCTTAACATTTGGTAATCTAATAGCATTAAACATGTTCAAGATGTGTACGAAAAGTGGGAACAAATGCTTATGTTAGGATTAGTTGGATGTAGCTACATAGATTTAATTAGAAATTTAATTATTTTATTTTATACATTATTCTTTACCCTTAGGTGACTCAAAGTATAAAATGTAAAAATGATAAAAATCATATGCCTCAGTTGCACTTAACCATACCTTTGCATTTCACAAGTGTAATAGGGAAGACAACGATTGCAATAGTTAGTTTTACTTCCTAGAGACTAGTGTACTTAAAAGGCTAGAAGTCCATGAAATTCAATCAAATCACACATGAACACTTAATGATTTGTATGGTTAGGCATAGGGTCTACTCGCCACTCATCAATAGTCCTTACTATAATATATGCATTGATTTGTTATATATTTTCCAAGGTATCCTAACATATAGATATATAGTAAGGTTTATCATAAAATAATTTATATGGAGTTTTTTTAAACTAGCCTAATAATTGTTAATGCAAGCAAACTATACCAAAGGTAATAATTTGTCTCAATTGTCCTTTTACTCTAAGTCACCACCTTTGAACATGTTTTTTAAAATTTGGTTCATATTTCTATTTAACCATTTATTTAAGAATGACAAGTTAAGCTCAAATTTAACTTGATTCCTAGATTCATTTAATAAAATTCATCAAAATATAAAAGTAAACTTTTCATCTCTATTTGAAACAATCATGGTTGACACATCATAAAGTTTAACAATGTCTAAAAGAAATATCTTAGTAATCTCTTTTGCATTGTTTGATACATTAGCAACTACAAATGAGAAGACTTAATCAAAATGTGTATGACCACAAGGATAGCATATTTTCCATTCCTAGTATAATAAAGTTCATGTCAATTACCTTCTACTTCCACTTTGGAATCCCATGTAGATACAAGTACCCATCAAATTACTAATGCTCTATCTTAATTTGTTGAGACATCATACACCTAGCCACAATATTACTCATATATTTCTTCATGCTATGCTACTAATAAGGCTTCTCAATATTCTAATACATCTTATCATTGTCAATATGCATCTAGTACTTACTCAAATGTGTTTTCTCCAAAAGGTTTTAGTGGGTTGTCTCTAGAACATAAGTCCTTTCTTTGAATATTAACAAATCTAAGTTGTCTACCAAGAAAAGCTAATTTGTCAACACTCCATTTCTTAAGCTTGGTACAATAGTAAGATTGTAGAGTTTTCTAGCTATCCTACTTAGTGCCTATACCACTATGTTTCCTTTACCTAAATGATACTAAACTATGAAGCTAAAATTTATTAATAGTTTAATCCATCTTCTTTTTTCCATATTCAACTAGGATTGACTCATCACATATTGTAAACTCTTATGATCTATCCACAAGGTAATTTATTTAGTATACTAATAGTGACTCTACAATTTGAAGACACGTACTATTGATACCAAGTTCAAGATCATGTATTGTATACTTAGTCTCACGAGTGTTTAACTTTTTGGAAACATAGGTTACTACCTTACCTTGTTGCATCAAAACATATTCATACCCTTCAGTTGAGGCATATGTATAAATATGATAATGTTTTCCAAATTTTATAGAGATCAAGACTAGTGTTGAGATCACTCTCTTCATTAACTTGTCAAAATCTTTCTAGTAAGTACTACTTGAAACAAAGGTGTAATCTTTCCTTAGCAACTTATGGGGAGAGATTTCTATCTTAAATAATCCTTCTACAAGCCTCATATAGTAAACCACAAGTCCCAATAATTTTTTTTCATTAAACATTATTAAAATGGATCAATCATGGATCATTGAAACTTTGGAGGGATCCACTATTATACCCTTATGTCACATGATATGACAAAGAAACTAAATCTCCCTTTTTCAAAATGCACAATAAAAGAAATGTGCAAACAACTAATGTTCTTTCAAATTTTGTAACATAGATCAATATGTCATCAATTAAGATGATAGGAAATTAATCCAAGTAAGAAAAGATAACATTATTCATCAAATGTATAAAGATTGTTGATGTATTAGCAAGTTTAAAAGAAATGAAAAGGAAATTATAATATCCATATCCTTTTGTAAAAGTAGTCCTAAGAACATCATCTTCATTTACATATCTCAAGGCAAGAAAAATTCTCTAAAATAATTCTTGATGATTCAAAAGACTATAATTGGTATTTTTAGGAAATGTGATGATTGAGAAAATAGAATATCTCTTAGAAGGAAGTGTAGAAAAATCATAATCATACTCATCAACTAGTTAAGTAGAAGTTTTAAACAAAATTGTAATTTAATGTAGAGGGAAAGAAATAATTTTAGCTAGGCAAAGAAGCTCATTATTTGTAAGTTGCTATTCCAATCAAGTATTGGAGTGTCATCAACAAACTTTGCTTAAGTTTACATCATCTTAGAATTGAAATTAGAAGATGGATTTATCTTTCTGAGAAGATAGTATTTATAGCTTATGTAGGTTAGGAGCCATTAAAAATGAGTTACATGTATTTCATTTTTGTGTAGAGACTATTCATTTAAGATAACATTATAATGTTGTAGTAAGAAAAACTTGTATGATTATTTCTATTACTTTCATCATTGCTTAGTTAGTTTGTAGAGTTTATTTTTATTTTTAATGTAAATATAATATTTTTCTAATAGATCCTATAGGTATTTGAATATAATAAACCTTCATTTTTAAATTTTTAATGCTAATCATTCAATTTTCTTTAACAATAAACACTTAGAAAAGCAAGTGAATCCTCAAGAATATAAATGAATAGAAGTAATATAATGTTAGAAAAGAAGAAGAAGAAGAAGGAAACACATTTAAATTCTCCTCTTCAAGAGGCATATTTGTTCCAAAGACTCATATAGTGATTTCCAGAGGTTCTTTTACTTAGAGATGGGGAAGTAACACATTATATGTAGTACTCCTGAAACATAAAAACTAAGAAACCTTAGAGAATATTACTTATCAAACATGTAAGCATGTTGATTCTAATTTTTAGCAAGTTAATCCTTTTTATTCTATCATGGATATTAAAGAAGATACCAAGTTGGACATTACATCCTCATGAATTTCATCTTTTGGAATTTTTGGGATTTGTCAAACCCCTAATGATATGTAGTTTTTTGATATCATTATCAGAATTCTATTTTTTCTATCTTCAAGATTTTAAAATAGGTGATTTCAATTTGACTTTGACAACTAGTTTTTTAATGTCTAGAGGAAGGTACTTTTATTATAAATCATGAAGTTGGAAGAGATAGTGTTCTTCTTTGTGTTGCTCAAAAATATTCTACTTACATCATTGATTTTGATTTTATTTCACGAACAACATATGTTTATGTTTGCTTAAATTTTTTTAATATAATTTTTGGTATTTGCAATATATATGCTTCATGTGATTCCCAAGAAAGAGCTTTCCATTGGTTTGAACTTAACAATGATCTTCCTAATGTTGTTTTGTTAATTTATAAAGATTCTAATATGTCAAAAAATGCCTCTCATGAAATATGAGAGATAACTTTAGCTTTTTAATGGGATGAATAGAAAACTTAGTCTTCTTTTAGGAATAGGTTTTCACTTTCAAATTTTAATGTTGGTGGGAATCATAGAGATCCAAGTTGCTTCACTTGGTCTAACTATAGAGATGACTTTCTAAAAATATTTTATAGATTAGATAAAGCTTATTTTCTACTTCCCTTGATTTACGCTTTGGGTTTTAATATAATTTATTTATTCAAGCACATCCATAATGTACTCTTTTAGATTACCTGCTGATCAAGTTCTTGCTTCAAAGAACATGCCATTTGAAACTTTCCTCTAAGATATTTATTGCTAATAGTATCTTTTTATCTAATAAAAATTTTTAGAGGTCTTTTCATTTTGTTTACAACTTGGTTCTAAGAATAGTAAATTTCAATGGCTCCATTGAATAGTGGAAAAATGCTATTATTTGTATTGTGAAATTTTAAAGACATTTTGGTATATTATTAGCTAAATTTTTTTAAAATTTTACTCTTGAAATTAAACAAAAAATTTATCAACTTATAGAATGTTTATCTCATACTCATGATAAAAGTGTTTAGTGGAAACTTATGTGCCTTCAACAAAAGAAATAGATGTTTGGAAACCAAAAGGTTCAAGGTGATTTACTTAAACATTAGTTATCTTAGTTAAAAATAGAGGATAGAGCTTCAAATAATTATTCAAGTTTTTGAAAGATTTTAAGATGAGTTATCAAATTGATAAAATACATGTTAATGGTAACATTCTTTCTACTTCTTTGGATATTTTAAATGATTTCTTTGATCATTATTTAGATGTATTTACTTCACAAGGTACTGATAAAAAGGCTTTAGATTTTTTTATTTCTATAACTTCTACTTATTCTTACTCTATTTTGGGAGAAGATGGCCTATTAACTATGTCATATTTTAAAGAAGCTCTTTTCTCTATGGTAAATCTCCTAATTTGAAGGGTTTACCTTATGATTTTTAGAAAGAATTTTCAAATTATATTGTTGTTGATTTTCTCAATATGTATAAGGAAATTCTTTCTAAAGGTTCTCTTAGTCAAATGATTGATCATTGTCTAATAAAAATCATTCCAAAATCAAGTAATAGATTTGAGATCACTAATTGACAACCTATCACATTGTTGGATATTAGTTATAAGATTATTGCTAAGGCTCTTGCATTAAAAGTACAAAGTTATATGCTTCAATTAATCAAAGATGAACAAACAAGTTTTATTCCAAGTAGATTTATTTTGGATCATGTTTTCATAGTTGTAAAGGCCATGACTTTGACCATGGATACTAATTGGAATATTATTATTCTAAAATTAGATTATACAAAAGATGATTATAGGATAGAGTAACCTTTTATATTGGCTATGTTACAAAAGCTAGACTTGGGTTCTTCTTTTATCTTGCATGTTAGAATATTATTTTTCTCTTATAGTATCAAGATATGTGTCAACAAGAGTTTCTCTTTTATTATTACTCTTCAAATATTTTTAGACAATACTATCCTCTTGCTTCTTTTCTTTTTATTCTTGCTATTAAAGCTTTTGGTTATATTTTAAAGCATTATCTCTTTCAAAATAAGAACAATGGTTTATCACTTCCTAATGTTCAATGCCAAATTATTAATAGTCACTTTTCATATGTCAATTTTTTTTATTAAGAACAACTAAAGATAATTTAAATACTATTTTTCATTATATTCATGTTTATTGTAAAGTCTTTGGTTCTACTATTAATTGACATAAAAATCATGCTATGAGAATCAAGTTTGAAGTTATTTATTTTGAGCTTTCTAATTTTCCTTAAAGTTGCATTCAATCTTATGAGTTTATCACTTTTCTAGGCATTTCTATTTGTTCTTTAGCTTCTACTAGTAAATTTTGGGAGAATTTCTTCATAAAGTTCATTAAAAAATTAGTAAGTAGATTGACAAATTACTATTTTTAGTAGGCAGATTTATGGTTGCTTCTATAATTTTTTAGTCTACTCATGTTTATTATTCTTCATTTATGACTCCTTCGAAAAGATCATATGGGAATTTATAGTAGATTTGTAGATCCTTTGTTAAAGGAAATAATGATACTCTGCATTATTTTCCTTAAATTAATTGGGAACTTTGTACTCTTAATAACAAAGTTTAATAGTTTGGATTTTCCTTCAACTTATCATCAAGGAATATTGCTTGTTTCCAAATGGATTGTAAGAGTTTTGTAAAGTGAGAAAAGTTAGAAATTTCTTATTAGACACTAACTTAAATTTAGTTATCTAAATAATTCATGTTAAAGATCTATATTTTGATTGTACAAACTTATCATCTTCTCTTATTTATGTTATATTATTATCACTACAATTTTATGGTCACACCATCATGATTTCTATATGGTGTTATGTACCATCGTGGTGTTGCAATGTTATATTATTTTCAAAATTTTTTCAACTTTCATTAACATAATTGTTAGTATTTAGTTATAACTACTAAGTGTGATCATGGCAGTTTGTTGTTTAAACATAATATTTCACATATCTTAAATATGAATAGAGTCATGTTTGAATGTGTGTGTTTATCTCATTTCTCACTCCTCATGTCTAGTTGTCAAGTTGCTTATTATTAATTATGTAAACTTCACATAGTATTAGAGTAAGTCTATGAGTAACTGTAACATCAAAAATTCTCATGTATAACTATGAAAAGAGTAAGAAGCTATGTCCAATTACTTGAGATTTAAGTGCATAAAGCTTCCAATTATCATATTTGAAAAATCCAAATGCAATTTCTATTGTAGGGAAATGGCTTAAAAGAAGCCCTTACTAAAACCACCATGGTGGATGATGACAATAAGATGACATAAATGTTAATTAAACTAACTATGTTTGGTGAATTCATAAAACTAGTAAAAAATAAAGACTATGCATATAAGATATGGAAGAAACTAATAGAGAGATTCAAACTTCAAAATAAATCAGAATTGGATTTCCTTAAAAATAAACTAAATTCATTGTATTTAAATGAAGGTAAACTTGTGGCCATCCTTGTATAGAAAGTATCTATGTTGCAAGTTGGACTAGAAGCCTAGAACACAATAGTTTTAGATGAGACTATAATTTTTTTTTGTTAAAGATGCTACCACCATTGTACAATGTGCTTAGAGAAACTATCAAAAATAGTGGCAAAACATACATCATGATAGAATTATGCATGAAATTTCTTAAAGAAGAAGTCAAAATGAAGGTGTAGACCTCAAAAATAAAATTAAACTCTTAGGTGATGCTGGTTAAAACTAAGGATGACTAGAAAAAATAAAGAGTGTCCAAGTATAGTCATATTTGTAAGAAAGAGGGTAGTCATAATAACAATCATTATCATGATAACCATAATAATCTTAAGGCTATAATCATGATGAAAAGTAGGAAAAAAAATTTGTCAAAATTAGGGTGAAGAAGTTGAATAAGAAAAATGAAAAACAAACTAAATGTAAGCCTAGTACCATTAATGTTGTAGAAAAGAAGGCTCAACCTTCCACCATGAATTTCAATGCTCTCAGCATAAATAACATATCTAACAATTTCATGTACATTAATTTTGATGCCATGATATTTTATGAGAAACTTTTCATGATTGATAAATGTAAAAGATATGCAAAACTTGTATAATGTAAGAATTTGAGATGTTTATTAATAAAATTATCAAAAGTAGAAATCTAATTATTTTTTATTTAAACCTACAATATGTTAGTTATAATAAAGAATTTGTGATGATCCTAATTTTAGTGTATCAATTAATGAATGAAGGTTTAATTATTAAATATGATAAGGATAATCATGATATATCATGTTGCATGATACACCATGACAGTGATGTTACAGCCTATGGTGTTGCATGCAATAAAATATTTAAAGTTGTGGATCATTAACTTAAAAATATGTATATAATAAAAAATTTAAGTTTTACTAAGAAAGTGGGACTTAATAATTGAGCATGTAAATGTGAAGAATTTAAATAAAATGCATTAGTTATATTTTGAAACTTTTATATTTAATATTAACAAAGTACTTAGTTGTGAATCCTGTAAGCTTGGGAAAATGCACCATTTGCTATTTTCATGACATCATTAGATAAAGTCTAGATGAATACTTGAAATTATGCACTCAAATGTATGTGATCCATTTTCACAAAAAGGAATAAGGAATGAAAAATATTTTGTCATTTCTATTATTGATTTTAGTGAGATGGTATGGATTTATGGATTAGTTCTAGTGTCACAAATATTGGAAAAATTCAAACATTTTAAAATGAGAAGAATGTAAATTAAAAGTAGTAAGATATGATAAAGGTGGTGAATACATTTCAAATGAATTCAAAAAATACATATTGACAATGATATTAAACATGAATTCATTATGCCATGCATATTGCATCCAAATGGTGTTGCCAAAAGAAAGAATATATCAATATCTAACATGATAAGATGCATGTTAAATGATGCCTAAGTGTCAAAGATATTGTGGATTAAGTTCATGTATTATGTTATTGACATTATTAATAGAATTCTAATTACAGCTTTAAATGGTATCCCTCCAATTAAAAGATGGTCTACCAATAAGAAGCGGTCAATATCTCATCTTTAGCCATTTGGTAAGACTTTTTATGTTCATGTTCTACATGAACATTGTGGTAAGTTAAATCATAGTTCCATGATGGGTTTGATACTTATTCTTTAGATTACAAAACTTATTGAGTATAAGATATAAAAGATCACAAACTTTTGGTGTTACATGATATGTTTTTTGAAAATATTTTTGATGAATCCAATCATACTATGATTCATGGTACTATTGAAATAATTATGTTGCTCCTTGGAAAATCTAATAATGACTCATTGCCATTTGTGACATTTTATAAAGATGATGGTAATTAAGTTGGTGAAATTGAGAATTCCAATTTCACAAGATCCTTAGCACATCGGCAACCATAGTGGTTTAAAAGTTATTTGAAAGAGTTAAGATCGACACAGTTGAAACATATTAATAAAATGAAATTGAAAATATTAATAAGTGAGAGAATGTTTATAATTGGAGATTATTCATAAGTGACTAAATTAGAAATGATACTTAAAGTAGGAGAACCCATGAGTATAGACCAAGCTATGAAAAATAAAGATTGGTATAAGGCAATTAAGGTAAAATATAATATATTAATGAAAAATGGTACATGAGAACTAGTTAAGAGTTTACAACAAATAAAAATATTAACATGTAAGTGGGTTTTTATATAAAGAGAGAATTTCATAGCATAATGAATAAATGCAAGATAAAAAATTTGTTAGAGGCTTTGAACAAAGAAAGGATATTGATTATCAAGAAACCTTTGCATTGATCATGAAGAAAAGGATCATATAATGTATTTTATCCTTGGAAGATTTGTGGATTCAAAGTTTAGTAATCATTTTTGTAGATTAAAAAAGTTCCTTTATGGATTAAAATAGGCTCCTTAAGAATCACATATAAAGTTTGATGAATTTATATATAAAATGGAGTTCAAAATATCTAATGTAGATGTTAGTCTTTATCTTATGAAAAAAAAAAGACTCATGGAAAGGTATAATTATGTTATTATATCTTCATGATACAATAATCACTAGGGAGAATGCACAATTGACTTATCATGTTAAAAACCACCTGAAACCAAATTTGAAATTTTTGGTTTTAAAAGTTATTAGTCACTAAGTCACTCAAAACAAATATGTTTTGAATTTATTAGAAGAATATTATATGATGGACTATAAAATTTAAACAACACCATTGGACTCTGGTAGTGCACCATGGGTGAATGATTCTAAAACTATCCTGAATCCCCTGTTGTATAGGAAGTTGATTGGAAATTTGATCGTATTGATAAATATTTGAATAGATATTTCATATCTTGTTAGCTTATTATTATCATTTAATTAAAAACCAACAAACATATAAATAAATTTATCTTTAGTTATATGAAGATATTTAAAGGGTATTTTTAACTATGGATTAAATTATAAATTTTATTTAAAGGTTGATTTTGAAGGCTATACAAATATAGACTATAATGGTGATACCTCTTTAAAATACTCTACTACAAGGTTTCTAATTAAATACCATGGGAATACAATTTCATGATGGTCAACAAAACAGAAGATTTTTTCTGTATCTTCTACTAAATTTGAGTATAGAATTGTAGTGAATCTGGTTATAAGAATTAAAGTGACTTCATCAATTATTTAAAAAGCTAAAGGAGGAAATTTTGTTACCAAGAATAGTTTATTGTGATAATCAAAGTACTATTAAGTTGATTAAAAATCTAGTATTTCATGAGAAAACAAAGCATATTGAAATTTTTGTACATTACATTTGACATGCTTTTTTTTGAATGATTCATCTCACCAATCTACATTAATACTAAAGATCAACTTTTTGATGATTTACAAAACTCTTAAGTGTAAAGAGTTTCAATAATTTTATAAATGGGTTGAATTTTCAATCTTTATAAATAAACCTTATGTTTCATTTGAAGGAGGGTGTTAAAGATCTTTCTTTCCATTGTATAA
>MNCI01005009.1:289638-362166 GCA_015680685.1 Gnetum montanum | reverse complement strand
CATTTTCTATTGTAAAAGTCAACAGTGCTTTGATAGAGGGAAAGCTCCTTTTGACATCCTTTGTTGGAGCATGAAAATGATCATAACCAACGTGGGATTTACTCATTTTTTATGGCTACTAGGTCTTGGCTCCACCAAGGCACAATACCTCCAAACAACTTTAGTTAAAATACTAACTTAATGACTAAGTTTGCAAATTATTCTAATAAAGCTAACTTTAAAAACATTAATGAGTTGATTTTCATATACTGTCTAGCTTTTTCTTTTAGCTATCTTTTCTAAATTAGATTCTAACTTTTCATAACTCTCTCAATTACTAAGTTCTAAATCTCACAATCATTTTAATAGTAAAAAAATTAGCTTTATTAAATTATTTTTAAATAAATGTAAGCTATCTATAAATGTGCCTCCCTAATTAATAAATTGTAAGAAAAATGTTATATAAAGTAGGGAATTTAAGAAAATAATTTATTATTATCAACTTCAATTTTAAGCTTAAAATATAAAAATTTCACACTATGCCTATTTATAATTGATACTTATTAAAGCTATCTTATTGAAAAAGTAAAAATAAGTTAATCCTCTACATACATAGAAAATAGTACATTCCAAAGCTACTAGCTACTAGCCTAAATATGTGATGACTTAGACTAGTAGCTAGCAACTTTGGAATGAACTATTTTCCATGTATGTTCATTACAAAGCTACTAGCTACTAGTCTAAAACATGTGATGACTAAGATTAGTAGCTGAAAACTTTGAAATGAACTAATTTCCATATATGTTCATTAGAAAGATGCTAGCTACTATTCTAAAACATGTGATGACTTAGACTAGTAGCATATTTGGAAGGAGCTATTTTCCATGTATGTTCATTACAAAGCAACTAGCTACTAGTCTAAGTCATCATATGTTTTAGACTAGTAGCGAGCAGCTAACTAAAATACATGATGATTAACAATAAGGTGTTAACTTATTAGTATAGGTCTTGGCTTGGTAACCCCAGGTCATAAGTTTGATTCTACTAGGTATTACTAAGTTATAAACTTCTATAAATCTTGGGCTGTACTTATGTTTTACTTATTTCAATACCAACAACCACTCTAAAACATGTGATGACTTAGCTAAGCAATTAACTAACTGATGAAAAAGAAAAACCTGTTTAAAATCCCATTGCAAAGAAATGTCAATTATAAATTTCTCTAAACTTCTCCTTAATTCTTCCCCTTTCATACTTACAAAATTTACATTAATCTCTTTTTATAAGATAACTTAGATAATTATAATAGTTGCAAAATTATATTAGAGCTATGATGATGAAATCATCCTAATAGTTTCTTCATACAAAAATAAATTGTTAGATAACTATTCAATGATTTGGAATCTACCTTCATTTTTTGAATTAACTAGGTTTCAATAGAAAGTTGTCATGAGATCTTATCATAACTCAAAAACATTCTTATAATTGAATTGAGCTTTTTTTGGTTCTAACAAATTAAAATTTTGGATTATTTGCTTAATGTGCAATGCACTGTGCCTAGCTTTGATAATGAATTAGAAAGTTCATTTAATGCAGTTCTTATTGTGATGTAGGCCACTTTGAATTTATTCTTCTACTAATTAATCTCAATAATCACTTTAATACCTTCATCATCATGTTACCTAGAAAATACTTCTTGAATTATGATAAATTTTCTCTAATTTTTATGGCATTTATAACTAACTTATAATCTCTTTAATTAACTTGCTTGTAAAAAGTTATTTTTTGTTTATTTTCTGCTCTTTGATTACTAACATTTTTAGTCCATTATTTTAGGAATTTAAGCTTTAATATTAGATTTTAAAAACTTGTTGTGTAATAAAAGATTCATGTGGGGCCTTATTCATTTTAGCTTCTTCCAACTTTCAGCTTATTAATGATATTTTTTGCTCTAATTACTGATATCTCTACTCTTTATTTTCTAGCATAGATTTTTTTATTGCAAGAGCTACTCTCATTTAATCATCTAGATCTTTTGAGTCTTTAAGATCAATTTTTAGCTTATTGATCTCTTCTTCATGTTATTCGATGAATTTCTTGAGCCTAGTAATTTGGTCATCTACTACCTAGCCCATATGGCTTCAAACATATCTTGATGTGGCATGATGAACTCTTGGCCTCTTATCAGAAGATCATTCTCTTTATAGAAGAAGATTACACTTGAATCTATTTCAAGATAGGTCTAATATTTCTTGCTTAAAATTATTCTTTTCTCTTTTTCTTTAAATTTGAAAGACTATGAAGCTTCATTCATCAAATAGTCTCATGAAAACTCTAAAGAAGTCAAGGCTAGTAAGAAGTCAAGTCTACAATCTTTAAAAATAAAAATTATCCAAGGAAAATATTTTATCTAGAAGAGCTTCTTATAAGTTAATGAGCTTCCAAGAGAAGTATTTTTCTTCCATTATGATAAGCTATTTCTTAGAAAAATTTATAGCCAATAAATGACTTCTATCTTCTTTCCAATGACATAGCTCCAGAATGAGCTTATCAAATAATATAGCTAAGAGACTCATTAATAATATTCTTTTCAATTGTTCTTCTACTTTATCTTTTTCTTGATTTACTTCCTTGCATGAATATTTTTCAAATGCACTATATGTATCATTAAGCTAATGAGCATTTCTAGTTTTCATTTCAAAATAGATCATTTTTGGGAAAAATGGCAAATCACACTACTCTATATATTTCTTTGTCATCTACTTTAAGTGTCTAGTATTATTAAATTTTTAGAAGCTAAATTTCATGGAAAAGAGTTTCTTATGCTTGTAATTATGTCATAGAGGGCTTTCCCACATCTATCTTCCTATTTCAAGAGTTGAAAAATATGATGCAACCAATCTTGGAAGCTTCAAAGTTTGTTCAAAACTAGCTATCGTTAACACTACAAATCTTACTTGAAAAAAATAGCTCCATCGAATTTATTCTTGATCTCTTCAATTATTTGATGATCTAGCCTAGGTGGAAAGGCTTTCAAAATTATGCAATTCATTAAAAATGAAAGAACCTATGAGTCAAAATATNTTGGTACTATGAGGCATAGCTAAGAAACATAGGTATTGTACACTCTAGCTTAGGAACTTCACTTAAAATATAATTCATCAAAAAAGAACATAAAGCAAGTTATGTCCCATGCTCATGAATGTTTGAAAGATTTTACTATAATACATCATTCCTATATTATACAAGAAAGAAATTTCTACCATTTTATAGTACTCCTATTATCTAAAGATGAGAATTCCCAATAGAATTAATTTCCTACCTTGAACAAAAATTAAAAGCTGAAATGAAAATTCTATGTGGAAACTTGGACTTGTTGGCATTTAGAATACTACTCTTTTATTTCCATGCTTTAGCTAGCTATTTCAATGTGATCTTCAAAAAATTTCCAATGTTGGAAAGTAGCCAAAATTTACTAGTTAATACTTCTTCATTAATATGCTATGCTTGATTGGCATTGATGTCTAGCTTTACATTTCAATATAATTCATAGGCTTTTTTGGAACTAATGTTAATGTATTGCTCAACAATACCTTTGAAATAAAGCTTGTCTCTCTCATATGTGATTTTGGTGATTAATATATTGACCACATCTTAAATCATATTTTCCCTAGGCTAAAATTCTAACTTGTGAAAACATGTTTTCTTTCATAATTTGATGCCATTACTACATTGATTTGACACCTACAAGGATAGATTTTTTGATGAGGCCATGCTCTTCATCGAATTTACATAACTCATCTTCATCTTATTCTAGCTCCAAGTGCTCAACATCAATCCACTATCAAAGCTAAAATATTAAGCATGAAGAGTTATAAATAATTAGAGAAGTTGAAAGTCTCAATATCTTTAAATTTATAGGATGGTCCCTCTCTTTTTTTGTGATATATTTTGAAAACCTTAAGAGCTAGGACTTGTGTTAAAAGATTGAAAATTTATTTGATATTCACTCTTACCTTTGTAACTTCATTCTATTTTCTATAACTTTGCTTTAAGATCAATGATTTTAAGGCTTAATATTTTCACTTGATAAGCTTTTCTTCACTTGAAAAGAGTCCTAAATTTAGTTTTCTTGTGTTACACTAGGATGTTTAAATAAATCATTTCCACTTGTTGAAATGACTCAAATTTTTTGAGCTACTCTTTTAATCACTCAAACCATTCAAATTTTATGAGCTTCTCTTTTTAATCAATCAAATTCAAATCATTCAAGTAAATGTTGAATATTTGGGCTTTTAAAAGTTGATGGATCATAATGATATATTTTAAATGATCTGGGATTTGAATCATAGCTCTAAGTAACTAAGTTTTCCTTGAAATTTTGCTATTAGCACTTCATTATAATCAATGTTAAGATTTTTAAAAATTAAATTATTTTAAAAAAATCTAGTTTAATAATTATTTTCTTGAGCTTTCACAAGCCCAATTGATTTCTTATAGAATCAAACTTAAACATGCTTTTAGAATCATTTTTAGGTGCTACAAGGTATCCTCGACATGACATTGTAACCTAAGTTGAGCTTTAAAATCTTTTTTAATTCTAGTAGCTTCCTATACAATAGACTCCTTAAAATTCATCTTTCCTCCTAGAGCATAATTTTGGCTCTACACATTGCTATGTTATCATGGTGGATCATATGGTATTGTGGCATTACGGGATTTTTTTGAGTAAACCTAATTTTGAGCTTCTCTTTAGAATTAATTTTTAGTTTTAAAATCCTTTTAGCTCTTCTAGAGAAAATGTTGACTGTTATAAGTTCTACTAAATTGTTTAGGCACCTACTCTCTTACAAACAAAATTTTCTTTTGGTAGCATTTCTTTATCTATACTAGCTAATTCTTATGTGGCTTTGCACTTGTGCTTTATGCTTTATAGGCCCTAATTTTCTTGTAGAAGCAATTGTAGAACTATTTAAAGCTCTGTTTTCATTATAAAACCTTTGATGATGTGGAGAGAATAGATGATACTTTGACTTTTCTTAGAATAGGTGCTAGGTGAAACACCTCCAAATTTGCATGTTGAAATCTTTGTAATCCCATCCCATGTAACTGAAGGTAATATTTTATTGTAAATGTGAAGGTTGTAACTCATAAAGGGGAAATATCACATATTTCATACTTTTGAGGCTGAAAAATGCTTCATAAGTGACCAAAGCCTCATTCCCCAAGTGAAAAAAGGCACCTAGTGTCTATATTTGGGCATGGGAAAGTCAAAAATACCTTTTGGAATGCCAAAATTGGCAAATTTGATGGATTTTATGAGGGGTATACTTTTCTCTATGCTAACACCCCCCCTATAGGGGGTAAGCTAGCTAGGAGACTTCAAGGCTAGCATGGAGGAGTGCAAAGGGGGGTGACCTAGCTTGGAGGAGTTGACCTTCACCTCCAACATTGACTTCCCATACCCCTTAATTTTGACACACTTCCTTGCCCACCCCCCTCCCCCTAGTAGGAGGAGGTTAGACAATGTGGAGGGGGAAAATAGCTAGGATGCATGGGAGGTGAATCTCACCTACCCCCTAAACATGACAGCTAATTTTCAGCAGTTTGGCAACAAATTTGCAGCAAATCAATTAGCAATTTTCATCCAATTTGTAGCACAAATCATGGCCATAACCCTATAAAACCACACCTTGGCATCATGTGAAGGTTCCACTTTTTGGAAATTCAGCACTGTGGGCATTTTGGCATCAAAGAGCTCTTACTTCCTTAGGAAAAATGTAGCCTCTTGGTGTGCAGTAGCAGGGAACCCTTGTAACTTGTTACCCCCTTTCGATCTATGAGGTTTGGGTATTAATGTTGCCCCCTTGGAATCACCAAATTTTAATGTGGTGCACTTTGTCCATCCTAATCCTTTACATTTTCATAACCCCCAATGTCAACCAACATTACAAATCTAAGGAGGAGACAAAGGAGGTTTGATAGCATTAGGAGTAGCAGAGATACCGGATTATGAAGTTGATCATGGCTTCAATGGACTCTAAACCCCTACCTAAGTGTACATCCCTTTGCCCCCGCTCCTTGGGCATCAATTTTGTACACATCCTTGAACTCATTCTTTGTTTATTTAATAAAGTTTATGATTTCATTTTATGTGCAATTTCAAAAATAATCAATATATTCTAAGTGCATCATTTCATAGATTTTCATATTTTTATACTTCTATTACACCCTCGTTTTGCACCCCCTTAAGTCCCTTGGTGATCTACCAAACTATCCAGGGCATCTTGAATCCCATTTTCTTTGTAGAGGTCTTAGAGGATTCAGGGTTAAGGTTGCCTATAGCTAAGAATCCTTGGTTTTGTTCTAGTGACCAAGATTTTCAATTGCAATAGTTTCTTGACATTAGAAGGAGGGCCTTTGCCTAATTTATGTAGTCAAATTTGATTGCCCCCATAGCCAACATTGCCAACCTATTGGAAATTTCTAATTTTTGTAGCAAAAACTTTGAAGCCCCTTTTTTACCAACATTGGCTTTGTAAGGTGTGAGATTCCCCCATCTCACCCCCTCTTTCCCCCTTGTCACATGTAGGGATGTGACAACTAGGAAGCTAGCATTGGCATTAAGGAGTGTGACAACTAGAAGGTTAGTATGGGTAAAGTTTTCCATCACCTTTGCACCTTTTCATTTTGGGGAAAGGAGTGTACTCCCCCTTACCCTCTACTTGCTATCTTTAGTAAGTGTCCCATTTTCAATTGTTTTTGCTTCCTTTGATTTCTTTTGATTTCCGTTACTAGAATATACTCTAATTTTTGCTTTCCCTAGCCTATCTTGAGCTATTTTCATTAAAATAATCATGTCTCTCCTATGATCAACTAAGTTTCCTTACAACTATAATGATGGTAGGTCAGATCAATAGGTTGTGAGTTTATGACCCCAGAGACCTTGTCATCATGGAGTGTAGGTATCTTCAACAGTCATAGGGGAAAGTCCTAATTTTGTAGCTATAAATGAATATCACTATAACTTCCTTTATGCTAAAATACAAGTAGGCATGTTAATTCCATGAATTAAATTTGAGGCCAATAGGGAGTTTAAGCTCAAACATAAGAGTGGAAAAGAGTACATCCCTTCCCCATATGATCAAATTCCACTTACTAACATCTATGCTAGCATCTTATCCCAAATGATTATTGTGGAACAAGAAGATGACAAGCATAGCTCTGAGGAACAAAAAGAAGAGGAGGATGAATTCAAGGTAGAATCTAATCTTGAAGACATCTTGGGAGGATTGTTCCAGCAAACATCCCCCAAGGTCACAGAGCCTTCCTCCAATGCCTTTTTTTTTCCATGGGCATGGTGCCCCCATCTTCCACTACTTCCTGCCCTACTACGATGGACCCCACACTTTCTATAGCTACTCATCAAAATTAGATAATGTCACAAACAAAAAATTATAACACATCAATTCCATTTACAATATAGTCTTGATATATAAAATCATTGATGATGGCTTTTACTACCACTAATCCACTAACTACACACATGGGGCCCACAATGAGTCCCCAAGTAACATAGGGATCACATACCCCTTTTATCCTATTTTTGCATTAGGCACTAACACAGACATATTTTTCTTTGTTTGGGCCACAAGCATAACCATAACACAACCCCTTCCTTCTATCATGCAATCCATAGTAAGGCCACATGCCTCACAATAGATATCACAATCATATGTATAGGCATCAGAGCCAATGGGACCACTACAGGGCCTAGACTAAGCCTTCCAAGTGATTTAGTACCTAATAGAGAAGTTAAAGAGGCTCAAAGCCTCTACATTTGAAAGTGTAAAGGTCATGGACTTCTAATAGGATGATCCTATTAGTCCTATGGTCCCACCTTTAACACTCCCTCCTGGTATCCCTATCCCTTGAATTTACCAGATACAATTAAAAAGATGACCCTAATGCTCACCTTATAACCTTTATATTCGAGTGCTTGTTATTGTAGTTGTGGCCTCATACCATCATGAGGATATTTTCTATGTTCTTAACTAAGTAAGCACTTGATTGATACCAAGAATTACCTAAAGGATCCATATCCTTCCTTAAAGACTTGATAGCTCAGTTTGTTAATCACTTCAAGTATAACCTGAGGCCTAATGCCATGCTTAACCAACTCATGAAAGTCAAGCAAGGATCCCTTGAGCCTTTACAAAAGTTCTTTCAACAATGGAATGGACTTTTAAACAAAATACCAAAGCCCATAGACAAAAATCACCTTTTGGCTATATATAAGAGGGTAGTTAATGACTTTATCAAGTCCAAACTTTAGTACCTTGACCCAAGGTCACTTAGCTAAGCATTCTCCCAAACCAAGAATATAGAAGATAATATGGAGGCCAATCATGACCCAACCTACATAGCATACAAAAGCCATCATACACAGAGGGACAAGAAGAAGGGAAAACATAACAATATGATTGTAGCAACTATAGAGGCCAAGACCACTAGCTAGGGGTTAAGGACCAATCCACACAAGATCTCCACCAATAATAACTATGCTAACCAACCTTAAGCCTCTATGGCCATTGCATCAACAATGAATAGATCCAATTTTGAAAGGAACAATAAGTCTAAATACACTACACTACCATTAAAACCATGAGAGCTTTTGGAGCAACTATTGAAAAGTGAATGTATCCAATATAAACAGATGTCCAAAGCTTCTTGAAAGAAGTAGGATAGACTCTATGAAATAGTTAAGGACCCCACTAGAGCAACAAAAGATGATCCACTGCTACCTAAATACTTCAAGATAGACCACTTTTTCCACTATCACCAATTGCCTAGTCATGACACAAACTTCTACCTTGCACTGAAGGATGCCTTGTAGAAGATGATAGATAGGGAAGAGCTGGTTCTAGATGCATCCAACCTTTTTTGACCTCGAAACCAATCGATGCAAGTGTACAATGATCCATTGAACAAATACAATGTTGCATACATCATATCAACATGCAATGTAAATGGTAATTAAAGATCCTCAAGAGAACCATTTGTGATTCATGTATCCCCTTATGGTGAAAGGGCTTCTTTAGCTCCCACTAGGTCAAGATCTCCTTTTTTCATAAGGGTGTCATCACAAATGCCTCCTAGGAAACCATTTATCATTAGGGTGTCCCAACCCATCGTAGCCCAACTAGCGATAGACTCACAAATTGATAAAACCACCCAACAACCTCATGTGGTGGCTAATGCTATTGCATCTTCATCACAACCAACAATTGACAACCAAAAAGCTTCAAATAAGCAAAGGAAGAAGTAAAAGAAAAAGCCTAATAATAAGGGTGACAAGTAGATGGAGGCATAGAAGGAAGTGGGCTCACCAAAGCCCACTCCCATATCAACTATACCCATGACCTTCTCTACTTAACCCACTTGAAACAACAAACTACAGGAGGATACCAAAGCTCATGGCCAAAAGAATGAGGATAAGCCCCAACAATCATAACCCAAGACTAAAGTATGCATTTTGGGGAACATGGAGGAAGTGAAGAAAAACTAGTGCAACAAGCTTGTAGCCAACTAGAAAACCTTCCTTAGTATGATAGATCAGGTTAGAAAATATCTTAAGTAAAAGAACACTTATTTTTGTTTGTATGACCTGATCATGACTTTTGCCACACATCATGAGGCATTAGTCAAGATGCTCACTTCCATCCCTGTTAGTGAGATTATCCTAGCTAACGATTAATCCATCCATGTAGTAATGATTCCTCCCACACCAAGGAAAGGGAAGCTGACACCCTTGATATTTCATGATAGTGAAATTGAGGTTAATCCTGAGAATGATGAAATTACTAGGGGTCCTCTATTTATAACCATATGAATAGGATAGTTCAAGGTGCATCGGATGCATGTAGATGATGGTGCAACTTCTAACATCATTCCATGCACCATTGTTGAATGATTAGGCTTGACAGAGCAAATATAACAAACATCTATAGTTTCTCTCAAGTATTTTAACAAATCAAGGATTATGGTCAAGGGGTTTATCTCCTTAGATTTTATGGAAAGGGAGCAATTCCCCATGACTATGAATTTCTTGGTGGTGGAAGAGACGCCTAGGATTACCCTTATTTTAGGAAGTCCATGGTTAGCTCAATTATGAGATGTGTCTTCTCCCATCCTACAAGCTATTAACCTTTCTTATGAGAGAGGTGAGATCATCATTCATGGTGATAACGTAGTTCCCTTAGCTATTAACAATATGGACATAGATTAGGGGTTCAAAGTGGAGTTTCAAAAAGAAACTCTCAGTCACAAGATCCAACTTGAAAGAAAATAGGAAGCCAATAACAACAACAATGGGCAGAAAGATGCATCATGGGATGAACTTCCATTTAACATCATTAGTGAAGGCAATAGCAAATACAAACTTGTGCAGAGTAGACCTTACTCATTCCCTAATATTTCAAAAATTAGGAAGAGTCTGCACAAGTGAAGTATCCCCTGACCCTTCCACACCATGACCTTATAATCATATAGTTAATATTCATGTAGCTTAGCATCTCTTTACCAATTTTTTATGCTTGTATGTGCATTTCATTTTTCTCTTTATGTAAGTAGCCTAGATTTATACTTTCATTTGTATTTTACTTATGTATTAAAACCTTTCTTTTTCATTACTTTTATACATGATAAAAACAAAAATCCTTACAATAAAATTATAAAGTTGAAAAGAAAAACCATAAAAATTTGAAAAGAAAAATTTTTACCAAAAAAATATAAAAATTTGAGGGCCTTCCATGGCCTAAAACTAGCAAATCCATGGCCTACAAAGGCCTTAAACTAGTTTCATGACCTGTTGAGGCCTGAAATTGACATTATGGCCTATCGAGACTTTAAACTGGCATCATAGTTTACTAAGACTTTAAACTAGCATTATAGTCCACTAAGAATTTAAATTGACATTATAGTCCACTAAGACTTTAAACTAGCATCACGATCCATCATGGCTTAAACTAGTGAAAAATGTATAGCCTATCATGCCTTTTCTTTTATTAAAAAAATAAAAAAAATGGCAAGTAACCCTTGCCTATTCATAATCTTATAGTTCTTGCCATAGCCAACGTAGCCATATTTCACATAAATATTTTTAACACTTGTAACCTTAGAACCTTAAAATGATAAGTTAATCAACAACATATATAAGCAAAACCAAAACCAAAAACTTAAAATTTAAAACATAGTAAAATAAAATAACAGAGTCATGATCACATTGTGTGACATAAATGTTAAAAATATCAATCATAAATAATAAAATGTCTAGAACTCAAGTGTTGGCTGACATAAGCCATACAATGTCAAGCATAAATTGAAACAAATTATGCATTTGATGGTGCCAAGGGGGCATTTGGAAGAGGAGGTGATGGTGCATCATCATCATCATCACCTACATCACTAAGACCACCAACATCATAAAATGCCTATAAGATAGAAACACACAGCTAGTTAGTGACCATAATAACCAAAATTGTAACATGAACTTGGTAGAACACAACACATACTAAAGCTTAAAAAATACAAAACATAATGGTCATCATACTTGTGGAGGATTTGGCTCTTGTAGAAGATGATGAAGGTTAGTTTTCAAATGTTAGAGAATATGGTCTTCTATCATATTAGCCTAGTTAACATCCCCTATATTGATGCCTGTGAGGATGTTGGTTCTATCCACACCCATCCTTGATGGTGGCTCTCATGAGATTATAGCCGTAGCAACCTCATCTATAGCTATGGTGATTTTTGGAGTAAGAGACTCAACTAGTATCAAAGTGCTTTCAAAAAGGTTGAAAGTACTCTTGGCCTAAATTCCTTGAATAAATATCTCTCTCTTTTATCACTTAGTTGTCTCCTTCTTCAACCATTTCAAATAGGCAACTCAATCAACCTTGTACTTGTAGTTGTGGTTCCTTTGGGTCTTACCCCACTCCATGACCCAAGCACAATAATCTTTTCAATCTTGTGCCTTTTGAGAGATTAAGTCCATATACATTTGTTGCTCATACAACTCCTAAGAAAGAGCAATCTTATCATGGATAGTGTGCTAGTAGTGGGCCCACATGATCTCCTTGATTTGTAAAACCCTCAAGTTCTTCACTTTGGCATCTACGAAGGCCTTACACTCCTTGAGATACTAGATCCTCTCAGCTTACCTTTTATTTTCCTTCTTCAAGGCCATAAGCTACTTCCATAGGGATTTGTTAGATCTTTGAATCTCCCATGAAGCTTTAGCACATGAAACTACTAGATAAGTAGTAGTTTCATAAAGCTTTAAGGGAACATTTTTGGTGTTAGAAGGAAGTCTAGGCAAGAAATCAAACTCCATGTCTTGAGGCAAATCCCATGTGACTGATGGCACTGAAAAAAATAAATAAAAATAATAATAATTCTAAACTCAATATACAATATAGTGGTAGCATAAAATACATCTCATAGCAAAATGACTAAGGCATATCAAAACATGGTTCTTACTAATTTCAGGTGTAACCTGTTGCAACCAACTAATGATGTCATTTACCAACCTATGCATGAATTCTATCTTGTCTGAGACCTCTACCCATGGTTTCATGTGAAACTTGGATACAAGGGCCTTTGTTGCTAGCTCAGGAACTACAATAAGCATGAAAATTATTGGATAAGTAAGAACTTCAAAAACCAAAATCAATCATTAGGAAATAACAAGTAGAGCATAAGCATACCTGTGCTCTCCACTTCATTCTCATGATCATCTTCATTACCATTGG
Source organism: Gnetum montanum (assembly GCA_015680685.1). NCBI lineage: Eukaryota > Viridiplantae > Streptophyta > Gnetopsida > Gnetales > Gnetaceae > Gnetum > Gnetum montanum. The sequence goes on along the minus strand of MNCI01005009.1, from coordinate 349,375 downwards.
GAATTTTGATTGGAGACTCCCAAGGTAGTGATCCACTGGACAAGGAATCAAGATCATCCATATCTTGTTGCAAGAGTGCCTCCTTTGCCTACCTTTGTTCTTCCTCTACCATAGCCCTACACTTCTACTCTTCCTCTTCAGTGCCTCTTCAGTGTGTTTGTGTGCCTCCTTTGCTTATCTTTGTTCTTCTTCTACAAAGGCAACTTGGGCTAGTAGGTTCCATCATTGATCTGTAGCCATAAACTATTAGATAAATTAACATGAATAGCCATATAATGAAACATAAGAAAAAACATAGCCAAAAAAGAAGAAGAAAACATAGTAGAAGTATACCTATGACTACCTGATCCAAGTGTGGAATATTGAAGAAAATCATTTTCTTGGAGGGTGGATCTACTACTAGTGGTGTTTCCTTTGTGGGCCTCTTTAGATTAGCCCTAGCTACTCCATTTTCTTTAGCACATAATCGTTGAGCCCTCTTGATGTTGTTGGAAATGTAAGAGGTGCCTCCCCTATGTTGTTAGGGGATACACACCAACTGACATCAAGATCCTTGGTGGTCACATATAGTGAATCTTCCATTCCCTCCAATGGGTTCTAGGCCATCATGGTTGGATAAAGATTCTTTATCCAAGACCTAGAGAGTTGTCATGGATCCTAGCACATCCACAATCCATCTCTCTTCACAACTAAAAATTTTGCAAACCTCTTCAAATAGCTTGCAAAAAATGCATGATGCATGTGGACTATTGTGAAAGAGTCATACAGATTTTGAGGATTTCCTCTTTGAGGCTCATAGCCAAGGAAGTAGCCTAGTTAAAACGAGTTGCCTTTGTCATAACTTTCTTGAAGGTCCATCCCTATGCAATGCCAATCATATTCTTTTATGAAAATAATTTAGGAAATACCCTAGATCTGAAAAAGGGATAAGACTCTTTTGTGTTAGGGTTCATAAAGCTACCACAAGTAAGACTGGAGTGGCCTTGGTAGCACCAAGCCATTTCTCAACCTTTGCATGATGGCCTACCTCTTTCATAAGCTTGGTGCCAATTATCATCTCATTAGCAAGAACACCAAATAAGTCATGGAAGGTAGATGCACTAATGACAATAGCAATGGATCATACTCGTATTATGGTGTGGAACACATTGGCTTTTTCATCAAAAGAATTGAGGATGTTTAGCATCTCTGCAAAAGGGATGATAGAGTTGTGCACCATTAAGATATCAAGAAAACCTACATGAGCAATGTTTGCTTGAATGTATTTAGATGTAGTCTCCCTTAACCATTCCTGTGCTAGAACCACGTCACTAACTTTAGCATGAGATTCTTCATAGAATGTTCAGTGAGGGGTATGATAACATCTACAAAAGTGGAAGGCCCGGTAAGCAAAAGAGAAGTGTTTGGCATCAATACAACTATGTTTTAGCCATAAGAAAATTAGATCCTAAGTAACCATAAAACCTTTAACATGAAAATATACTTGATTTATCACTCTTTGTCTTCTTACTTGGAGAGGCTTATGTGGAGGTCCTACCCACCAGCTGTGTGCTATTTTGGCAGCCACACACTTCTTGTAAATAAGGTCAAATCTAGTTGGTTATTCATCAAACTCCACTCTTAGCTATTCAAAAACAACATATCTAATCTTGGGGTCCTTGGTGAATTCATTCAATGTGGTATGGGCTACCACCATAGTTTGATCATTCTTGATCAAGCCTTGATCATTGAACTTGTACCTACAAGATATGTGTGAAACCAACAAGTTAGTAGAGAGAGGACCAAAATATTAAAACCTCTAATAGCCATGCTTGCCCTTGTAATTGGTACATAATTCCTAGAGGATTTTGGAACAAAGAGTGGACTCTCTACACCACCATCAAAGTATTATTCATGTTGTATTTTGAATACTCTGGCATGGTCTAGATACTTGAAAGTACCATGGCTTGATGAAATCCACTAGCTCTCTTGTTACTCAGGTCTCTAGTCCATTGGTTATAAACTAAGTAATCAAAGATGTAGATCCAAGTAGTAAATTCTCCATGATGATTATGGTCACCTCCTCAAACAAGTGTGATCACATCATCACACTAAAGTGCTGGAGAAGATAGGCAAGGAAATCCTTTTCCCCTAGCCGAAACCATGCTAACATTGTCTCCAATGATAAGTCAGGAAGAGGGGTGTGGTCCATATTTTGACCAAGGTAGCAAAGAATGCCTACAAGCTCAACCACAATGAGCACTGGCTTCAGAGAAACCCTATAAGGGGAAAGTATAAAAAACAGCATTAACACAACATTTCAACACTTCGAATTTCTTAACATATTTTACACATCCTAGTCGGGGGTGAAATTAGCTTCCATAAAAAGCTCTAGGACATTGATTCAAATTTTCTTAAGAAAATTCACATAAAATAAATATCTCATTACAACCTTTCCTAGATTGGACATCATAGCCAAAGTTATTATAACCAAAATATCACAACTCAAATTATGCCTTAGCTCAAAACATGTATTTAGAAAAAAGCATTAAAACATAGAAAAAGTGGACATAATAGACATAAATAAAACTCATATTAAAAATATTAAAACATTTTTTCTTCAAAAAATACACAAAAAAAGCAAAATTTCCAGCATAAGTTACAAAAGAAAATCCCTAAGAGCATGGAGGTTGACAATTCCAACTATGACAACCACAGCCATCCTCAATGGGGTAAAGTGCTACAACTAAATTTAGACCAATTAACACAACCTTGTCACAAAATTCATAAAACATTCATCTTAGCCCCAATTTCAATGATTCCACCATGGAAGGAATCCTAAAATCATGAACTTTTTGCTCATGACAATTTTAACCAAAAAAAATTTAACCATGCACAAAACATAGCCAAGAATTGCAAAACTATAACTGTCACCATCAACCTCCTTTTGCACAAGGTTAGGAAAAAATTCACTAAAAATTCATTCAAGCTCTAAATGGAGTGATTTTACCACTATTTGAAAGCTTGAATCAAGCCCCACACATCCATACTCAATAAAAATTCAAAAAGCTACTGAAAATTTTAGAAAAAACTCATTAATATGGATAAAAATTTGAAAAATGGCATAAACCTTTATTTGCACAACCAAACTTAAATAGCCATAACTTGATCAATATAACTCCAAATTAAACAAGATCATAGAAATTACAAATATTAAACACAATAATAAAAACCCAAAATATTAAATTTTGAAAAAATTAGCCATTTTTCTAATAAATAATACACAACATAAGTTGCCTTTTTGAAACAAAAAGCATAAAAAAACACAAATTTGATATTATGTAGCTATAGATTATAGCCAAAATCACCAAACCAACATCAACCCATCATAAAGAATACTAACATAAGGGGGCAGGATGCCATTAGAATTTAGTTTTAATGAGTCCTTGACCCTAGATCTAAGAAAAAAAACCCTCAACATGAGATTTTTAGAAAAAGCACATGAAAAAGCAAGCCTAATTTTAAAAATCTTATTTACCAAGGTGAAAATAGAAAAATAACTCTAGATTCACATGAAAATGGCCAAAACATGATGTGGGATTTTGCTAGAATCCAATTTTATTGACTCCTTTTGAATAGATTTGAGAAAAATGACCTATTACTAGCTAGGAAGAACAACAAAAATAGCTAGAACATTATGAAAAAGGTAAAGAATGACCTACCTTGAAATTGATGAGGAGGTTCCTTGGATGGAAACGACCTTAGGAAAGGTGGAGATACTTTTGGTAGCCTCATCTAATTCTTGGATATGTGGGTTCTTGATGCTTTTTTTCATGATGATGCTCAATGTTGAGAGAACAATTAAAATCTGAAGGAATTAGAGCCTCAACACTAGCCAAGAGAAGGATGTAGAGCTTCAATGCTAAATATTGTCAAGATTTGCAGCGACTATGGATGCTAAGGCTTTCCTCCACTACGTTGACTAATAGAATGATTGTTTGTGATGAGTTTATATAGGTTTTGGCATTAAAAATCCATAAAACCCAACATTTCCTCTTCAAACCCCTACTTGCTAATTTTATGTATGGCAACTCCACATACACGGAAGTTTTGGGGGGGGGGGGGGGGTAGGGAAAATAGAAACTACCTTTGTTTTTTCTTAATTTTTTATGTTTTAAATTTTTAAAACCATGGGCCCTACCTTGTGTCCTCACACATGCTACTTTTTGGATTAGTAACTATGTCAACATTGGGGTTTTGACCCCTTTAACACATAGAACCATTCCCAAGCCTTAACATCCATGCATCCACATTAGGGATATCATACTCAATAAGGATGCATGCCTTCCACCCTTCAAAACCATAAAAAGCTAACTTTCTTGCCATTTTTAGTAGTTACAACTTGCATTATTTAATCCCAGGCTCTAGAAAGGGGTCAAAATTTGTTGCAAATAGTCACTTTGGGTGTACCCTTGGCTTACCCCCTTGGGGGGGAGGTGGTTTAATATGGAACAAAGTAGGTAATCCCAATTCATACCCCCCATTACACGTCACACCCAAATCTGACCCCCTAAAAGGAGCCCACATAACCAAGATCTTATCCAATCACTCTTGACAACCCCTAGACCTTGGAAAACCTAGTTGAAAGTGGTCAAAACCTTTTGATTTTGTGGTTTCATAGTAGGGGAAGGCCTCATCCATGCTAAGAACCTTGACCCTAGCATGGATAGATGGAAGGTGGTACAAAATTCCATAAATTAACCACCTAGTTACCATGATGGACCATTATACTCTTGTACATCCTACAATAACCTATCTCTTACATTCAAACAAGCCAACTTGCAACTTTATATCATAACCCATGTTGGCGAATCCCCCCCCCCCCCCCCCCCTTCCCACCATGTGTGGGCCAACAGGGGGATTTAGGGGGGTAAAAAAAAATCCTCTTCCCCAACCTCTAGTGACCATAGTTCTTGCATTGAGAGCCTTGTTGCTCCTTTGTGACCTTTGGTAGTTGATAACCCCCTTTGATTCTTACCTTCTAGCTTACCCCCCATGGAGGGGGTGTGTGCTTAATGTGGAAGTAAGGGGGTAACATAAAAAAACTCAATAAAATGACCTTAAAATTAACAAGTTTTGATCTTGGGTAGTGTCTAACAACTCCAATAACCTTGGGAATGCACATGCATGCCCAAAATTGATCAAAATTTTTCAAAAAATCAATCGCTTGGGATCCTCCACATTGACATCCCCCCATCGAGGGGGGGAGGGGGGGGGGGGGGGGGGGTGGGTGTAGTGGCTCAAGATGAAAACAAGGGAGTAACTTCAAAAATTAACTTAAAAGCCTTAAAATGATAAATTTTGTCCCTGGGTAGTGTTTGATAGCTTGAGTAACCCAAAAAACATATTTTAAAGCCTTAAAACTGATAAATTTTGATCTTGGGCAATATTCAATGGCTCCAATGACCTTGGGAATGCACATGCATCCCCAAAACTAATTAATATTTGTTAACAATTATCCCCTAGGGATCCTCCACATTGACATACCCCCATGGAGGTGTATCTCAACATTGAAATAAAAGGGTAACTCCAAAAATTAATTTAAAAGCCTTAAAACTAACAAAGTTTGACCTTGGGTGGTGTCTAGTAGCTTTGGTAGCCCTGAGAATGCACATGCATGTCCAAAACTAATCAAACTTTGTTAAACATTAGTCCCTTGGGATCCTCCATGTTGACATACCCCCTGGAGGACGGGGCTCAACGTGGAAGCAAGGGGGTAACCCGAAAAACATACTTAAAAGCCTTAAAATTAACAACTTTTAATCTTGGGTAGTGTCAAGAAGCTTTGGTAACCCCAAGAATGCACATGCATGTGGAAAACTAATCAAAATTTATCAAAAAATAATCCCTTGGGATCCTCCACACTGACATACCCCTTTGGAGGGAGGGGGAGGGGGGCTTAGCATAGAAACAAGGGGGTAAATCCAAAAATTAACTTAAAAGCCTTAAAAATAACAACTTTTCATCTTGGGTAGTGTTTGGTAGCTTCAGTAATCCTAGGAGTGCACATGCATGCCCAAAACTGATCAAAATTTGTTATAAATTAGCCCCTTGGAATCCTCCACATTGACATACCCCCTAGAGGTAGGGAGGGGAGGTGTTTGGGGGTGCACTTAGCATGAAAACAAGGGGGTAACTTCAAAAGTTAACTTAAATGCCTTAAAACTAGCAATGTTTGATCCTAGGTAGTGTTTGGTAATCCCGAGAATGCACATGCATGCTCAAAGTTGAACAAAATTTGTCAAAAATTAGCCCCTTGGGATCCTCCATGCTAACATACCCCTTGTAGGGGAGCTTAGTATGAAAATAAGGGGTTAACCCTAAAAAAATATTTAAAAGCCTTCAAACTAACAACTTTTGATCTTGGGAAGTGTCCAGTAGCTTCGGTAACCCCAAGAATGTACATGCATGCCCAAAATTGATCAAAATTCAATCCCTTGGAGTCCTCCACACTAAAAAACCCCTTGGAAGTTGGGGGGGGGGGGGGAGGGGGGGGGGTGCACTCAGCATGGAAGTAAGTGAGTAACATAAAAAATCAATAAAATGACCTTTAAACTGACAAATGTTAACCTTGGGTGATACCCAGTAGCATTGGCAACCCTAGGAATGCACATGCATGTTCAAGATTGATTAAAATTCATCAAAAATCAACCCCTTAGAGTCATCCATGTTGACACACCCCCTAGAGGGGGGCTCAGTTTGGAAACAAAGGGGGGTAACATAAAAAATCAATAAACTAACCTTAAAATCAACAAGTTTCAACCTTGGGTAATGCCTAGTAGCATTGACAACCCCAGGAATGCACATGCATGGACAAGACTAGTCAAAATTCATCAAAAATTAGCCCCTTAGAGTTTTCCACATTGGCACACCCCTTGGAGGTGGGGCTTAGCATAGAAGTAAAGGGGTATCAATGTAGAAGCTCCAAAACTCTTATTTTTTAGGTCCAAATAACCTAGAAACAACCTTGATTGATGTCCAAACCCATCTAATAGCCCAATATCCCTAAACCATGGCCAAATAAGACCTAAAACTGGCAAAACGAAACCCTCTTTTGACCTATATTATCCAATTTTAACCATAGGTATCATTCATTGCTTGATGTTTCAACTTGCTTTTTACCTTATGTTGCATTGTTGAATCTTATGACCTTCTTGTAGCCTTTACATAGCCTTATACTTCCTTTATCTATTTTATTTGCCTTTTTTTAGCCTCTAATTGGTATCAAATAGTGGGGTTTGGCCTTCCTTGACCACTATTTGGCACCATGTGACCTTGGCATGCTATGGCCTTAAATTGGCATCATGACTTGTCAAAACCTAGAATTGGCAAAACCATGGCCTTGGTGGGCCATTTTAGCCTTATTTCTTGCATTTTACCTTGTTTTACCTTTATTTGGCTATTATTTCACTTTGTTTGCTTGCTTTATAGCCTTGGATGATCTTATTTGCACTATAATAGAACATATTCGCATGATTTTATAGCATTAAAAGCATGATTTGTTAATTTTTCTTTACCTAGGTGTCACTTAATATGCTTTTGGTTGACATCCATGATCAAAGTATGAGTACTTGGGAGTTGATAAGTCTACCTTTGAACCTAAATGGACATCGTGGTGATGTAAAATAGTATATTGACCCTAATTGCATAGATCTTAAGCTTGAGAGCCTTGTTGACTGCATAGCCTCAATAGAAAAACCTCTAGAGTGGCCTAAAAACCTAGTCAAAACCCTTGACTTAGAGGTGGATGACATAATTGAAGAATCTCTAGTTGAGGTTTCCAACATGACACACAGTGATAAGGAGAAAATGCTTAAACTAAGTTCCTCATTGGAACCTCAATAGGTGCAAGACATCACTAAGGTCCTACAAGGAAAAATTAAGGTCTTTGCCTAGTCATACGAAGATATGTCAAGCCTAGACCTAGGCTTAGTACAACATAACATCATACTAGATCATAACATTAGACTAGTTAAGTAAAAATTACATAAGATAAGACCTAATTTAGCCTTGGTAGTTCGTGATGAAATCTCAAAACTCTACCAAGCTTGTTTCATTAGGGTTGTTGACTATGCAAAATGGGTTTCCAACATAGTGGTAGTTCCTAGGAAAAATGAGAATATATGTATTTGCATTAATTTCTTAGACCTAAATAAAGAAACTATTAAGGATGACTTCCCATTACCTGCTATTAATCAACTCATCAATACAATAGCTGGGCTTCCCTTATTATCCTTTATGGATGGGTTCTCGTGATACAACCAAATGAGGATCAACCCAAAGCATCAAAAACCTTCATCTCCCCTTGGAGGACCTTTTGCTATACACTAATGTCCTTTGGCCTTAAGAATGCAGGAGAAATCTATCAATGAGCCATGACCTATATCTTCAATGATTACATGCTAGGTTTGTTTAATGATTACATAGATGACATAGCCATTAAGTCCAAAGAGGATAATGATCATGCTAATGACCTAGATCTTTTGCTTAAATGATGCTTCAAAGATGAGCTTAGGCTCAACCCTAAGCAGTGTGTCTTTGGTATCAAGACTAGCAAGATGCTTGGCTTTGTAGTATTTGAAGTAGGGATATGTGTTGGTCTTGATAAGGTTAAGACCATATCCAAATTAGTAACACCTACCAACCTTAAGGAGCTTCAAGGACTACAAGGTAGATTATAATTTATTCATATGTTTATCACTAGGCCTATAGATAAGTTACAACCCATGCAATACTTGCTTAAGAAAAGGGTTCACTATGAGTGGACAACTCAATGGCAAGAGACCTTTGAAAACCTTAAGCAAGAGTTGACACAACTACCAATAGTCTATCCTCTGTAAGAGGGTAGACCTTTTTACATCTACCTATCTATCTTTAACACATCCATTACCTCTCTACTTTGTCAGAAATGAGATGATGGAGCAAAAATGCTAGTATACTATCTAAGCTATGCATTAGTTGCGCACGAAACCTGATACATCAAAGTGAAGAAGTATTTCCTAGAACTAGTCTTCTCATTAAAGAAGTGAAGACACTACCTCTTTAGAAGCCAAGTCAATGTCATTTATAAATATAACATGCTTAGAGTCATAATAACCAATATCCATAAGAGTAGCTGCATAGTATGATGAAAAGCCATAACTATAGAGTTTGACCTTCACTATGTCTCTTAATCCTTAATAAAAGGTCAAGCTATAGTTGTAAAACTCATAGTTTCACCTATGATGACCAAGCAGGCATAGATCTTGAGTTCTCTAATGAGCATATTAATACTATTAGCCAAGTACGTGAGGCTTATGAGGTAGTCATGCACTTTGATAGAGCTTCAATTGCCCATGGGGCTAGTGCTGCTACCATCATAACATTTTCATTTGGTCAAATCCAACTTTTCACCTCATTTTGAGTTCTTGTGTACCAACAACATAGCAGAGTATGGGGGTTTGATCAAGGGAACGATGGTAGCTCATGACTTAGGAATTATACACTTAGCGATTAAAGGTGATTTTCAACTTGTGGTTAACCAAATAATGGAAGTCTATGCATGTAAATCCAAACACATATAACCATATTATGATATAGGGAAACAATTGTTACAATAATCTTCATATGTTGATATTCAACATGTACCTAGGAATGAGAATGCCATAGTCGATGCAATTGCTACATTAGCTCTTAGTGTGATGCCAGATGTGTTTAATAGGTTTTCCACCTTAAATATGGACTGTGTTGTTCCCATCATGTAGAACACTAAAGATGTATTTATAGCTATCAACTCCTATTAGGGAATGGTATGATGATATCAAATTTTACTTTATGCATGATGAGTATTTGCAAGGGTCTTGATTGTTGCCCAAAAGGAATTTATACGAAAAAGATTCAAGAAACATGTCATCATACGTGATAACAATTTATGTCGATGATCCTATGATGGTATATTACTAAAGTGCTTGATTAAAATCAAAGGTTGAACTATCCCAGAGGAGGTTCATGAGGGTGTTTGTGGAGGACATATAGGACCAAGAGCCATGGCTACCAAAATTAGGCAATCAAGTTAATACTAGCCCCATATGAAAAGTGACTACATGCAAAAGGTTAAGCATTGTGACACATGCCAACAACATAGTGACCTGATACATGTGCCACCAACAAAGTTACATACTACTTAGATACTTGGCCATTTCAATGATGGGGGCTAGATATCATAAGACCTATAATACCCATGTCCTCCATAGATCATAGCTTCATCATCACTATAATTGAATACTTTATGAAGTAGGTTGAGGCTATTTCCTTAAGGAAGACAACATCTAAACAAGTTTTGCAAATTTATCTTAGATAACATTGTAGCCCATTTTGGTATACCCATGACCATAGTTATAGATAATGGACCATAATTTAGTAGCCACAAAATGAAAGAATTCTATGACAACTTGATAATTAACCATTCTTTCTCATTGCCTTATTATCCTTAGGCCAATGGACAAGTAAAAGCAAGCAATAAGGTCATTATCAATTTATTGAAGAAGATGCTTGATAATAGTAGACATAAATGACATGAGTGGCTTGTCCATGTGCTATGGGCTTACAGAACAACTCATCGTATAACAACTAGAGTAACCCCTTATAGCTTGGTTTATGGTTCTAAAGCTATTTTACCTCTTGAATTACAGGTGTTAACACTTTGAGTAGTCTTAACTAACTTCATCAACAATGAGCAAAATAAGGAGTTGTAGATAGTGGCCCTAGACTCACTAGAGAAATAATGTATGCAAGCGCTTGCTCACAATGAATGCTATCAAGAGAGGAAGAAGTGAAAACATCACCATAACTTGACCAAGTGTAAGATCAAGGAGGGTGTCTTGGTCCTCAAAGCTATCTACAAGCATGAGGATAAATTCTTAGCCAATTGGGAAGGGCCTTTCTTGGTCACCAAAGCCTATGGTAATAGAGCATTCAGGATAATTGATGTGGATGAGCCAATCTAGTTAATCATTCCTATATGAATCCATATTACTTGTAGTCAATAGTCATCAATAAGTGAGCCTACTCTAAAATGGTCTGTTGAGGCCTTAAACTAGCAACATGGCCTACCGGGGCCTAAAACTAGTAACAACATGGCTTGTCGAGGCTTTAAACCAGCAACATGGCTTGCCAAGGCCTAAAATTGATAACAACATAACCTACCAAGGCATAAAACTAATAAAAACATGGTATGTTGAGGTTTTAAACTAGCAACATGGCCTACAAGGGCCTAAAAGTAGTAACCATGTAGCTTGCCAAGGCCTAAAACTGGTACCACAACCTACCATGGCCTTAATCTAGCAACATTGGTGACCTTGGTAGCTTCATTTTATTCTCCATATGGCCTATATATGCATTGTAATGATTTAACATGCTTTGTTTACTTTATTTTCTTGTCCTCTTGGAGTTGTGTTTATAGGGTGAAGCCTAAAGCCATCACCAAGGTGCAACTCATTAGGGTAGTAGATGACCACGTAACCTCAATGTGTGAGATTTGGTGAGTTTGTCCTACTACGTTAAGAGTGCTTATACCATTGCTCTCTCTAAAACCACTTCTTGAGCCCAACCTTGTACCTTGATGATAACCTTCCTTACCCTAAGTAATGATGTTGGCCTATGTTTGCTATTCATGCACTATAGTCATATGATATATCCTCAACATGCTCCATCCTCAAGTCCACTTCAAAGTAACATAACTTATTCAGTGGGAAAATCATCAAGTCTATTTAAATGTAACATAATTCATTCAATGAAAAAACCATTAAGTCCATTAAGCATAACACATCTCATTTGATGGGATAACTCTTAAGTCCATTGAGTGTAATGAAACTCACTTAACAAGAAAACTATGTCAAACTAGTCTTGGCAATGAAACCTAATGAAGGTTTTAACCCATAAAAAGAAGAAGGGGGAAGCAAATTAGGAGCCAAATGATCAAAGAAGCCTCAAAGCCCAATGGCCAAGGAAATCTTGGAGTGAAGTGGTTGGTTCCTCAAACACATTTGTTGAGTGATCAACACTTCAAAATATGTCAATACCATGGTATAGCCATGGTGGCAACACTTGGAATACATCGTTAGCCTCCATGATCATCTCCCTAACTATTATTACCATTCCTCCATCATAGCCCAATCCCATCATCACAAGCACTCTTCTACATGGTTTGACATGAATGAATCAAGCGTAAAGAGGGAACATTGATGGTGGACATATAGCAGTGTTTTTTATTCTTTGTCAGTGCCTCTTAGGTTGATCCTCGAGGCACTGACAAAGAGGAGCCAATGAAACACCACCAAATTTGCATGTTCAGATCTTTGTAATTCCATCCCATGAAACCTAAGGCAATATTTTATTGTAAATGTAAAGGTTGTAACTCATAAAGTGAAAATCTCACATATTTCATACTTTTGGATCTAAAAAATGCTTCATAAGTGATCAAATCCTCATTCCCTAAGTGAAATAAATCATCTAGTGTTTATATTTCAGCTTAGGAAGTCAAAAATACCTTTTGTAATGCCAAAAATGGAAAATTTGATGGGTTTTATTGGGGTTATACTTTTCTCTACATTGACACACCCCCTATAGGGGGGTAAGCCAACTAGGAGACTTTAAGGACATCATGGAGGAGTGCAAAGGGTGTAGAACTCACCTTCCTTAGCATGGAAAGGAGGGTGACCTAGCCTAGAGGGGTTGACCTTCATCCCCAACATTGACTTTCCATGCCTCCTCAATGTTAACACACTCCCCCCTAGTAGGAGGGGGTCAACCAACTAGGAGCGAAGGGGTTAGATAGCATGGAGGGGCCAAAAAAATAGGGTACATGGGAGGTGAACCTCACCTCCCCCTTTAAACATGGAAGCTAATTTTCAGCAATTTTCAGCCAATCAATCAACAATTTGGCAACCAGTTTGCAGCCAATCAATCATCCATTTGCAATGAATTTGTAGAAAAAATCATGGCCATAACCCTATAAAAACCACACCTTGGAATCATGTTAGAGTTCCACTTTTTGACAATTCAACACCCTAGGCATTTTGACATCCAAGAGATCTTTGGAAACCTAATCCTAATGGTGCACTTTGGAAACCCTAGTCTTTCACATTTCCATAACCCCAAACATTAACCAACATTACAGATCTAAGGAGAAGATAAAGGAGGTTCGATAGCATTAGGAGTGGTAGAGATATCCAATCGTGGAGTTGATCATGGCTTTAATGGACTCTAAACCCCTACCCAAGTGGACCCTCCTTTAATCCCCCCTCCCCCCGTATTCGTCATTAGTTTTGTGCACATCCTTGAACTCATTCTTTGTTTATTTAATAAAGTTTATGATTTCATTTTGTGTATAGTTTCAAAAATAATCTTTATATTTTGAGTGCATCGTTTCATAGATTTGCATATTTTTATACTTTTGTTACACCCCGATTTCACATCCCACTAAGTTCCTAGGTGATCTACTAGACTATGCAGGGCATCCCAAATCCCATTTTCTTTGTGAAGGCCCTAGAGGATTTAGGGTTGAGGCTTCCTATGATTGAGAATCCTTGGTTTTGTTCTAGCANTTGAGGCTTCCTATGATTGAGAATCCTTGGTTTTGTTCTAGCGACTGAGATTTTCTATTGCAACACTAGGTTTTTTCTAGAAATGAATTTGTGTTCTAAAATTTTTCTTGTAGAATTGATTTTTGGTTCTACAAGATTTTCCATCTTTTTCTAGTGATATTTAATGTGGTGTATCTTATACTATTGGTTTAAGATTTTTTTAAAAGGGTGTGATAATGGACCTTAATACTTTTTGTAGAATCAAAATGAAGCCTCATTTTAGAATCGAATTTTAGCTATATAAGCTATTTGAATTTTTTAACTATTATAGCTTGTTGAACCAAGATTGAACATTTCTTTAGAACCATATTTGGTTCTACAAGCTCAAATTTTCTCTCTTCTTCTTTCACTTTTTAAAATTATAGGTCCCACTAAACTATTAAGAATCAATTTTGTGCTTGTTCATAGAACTAGTTTTTGATCCTATGAGCCTTGAAATGTAGCTATCTTAAAATTTGAATCTTTGTGCAGAATCAATTTGTAGATTACTTGTAGAACCAATTGTACAAGCTCAATAGCTAATGTGTTGGACACAACTGAAGCTTTCTCTTAGAACTAAATTCATGAACATCTTTAAAATCTAATTTTGGTCCCACAAGCTTCATGGAATTACTATAGTAGGTCGTAGCTTATGTAGAAACTATGCTTCATTGCAGAACTAAATTTTGGCTCTACAAATTGATTTTAAGTAGCTTAGTTAAGAGCTTTTCTCTTTTGAACTTTGTTGGTTTTCACTTTGCCTAGCTAGACTAAAATTTTATGTAACATATGTTCATTTTCGTAAGCTTCTTTACACAATTCTAATAATTTTTATTATTTAAAATTTTTGAGCTTAATTAAACTTATCTTTTTAGTTAGACTAGCTATCAATCATAACCTATGCTCTATCTTAATCCTAAATCTGTGTTCAAAAGATACAAGCTTATCTCTTAAGCCTATGTGGTAAGGAACTTTGTAGAATATAGAATTAGTTCTAATAATAGATTTGATTGATGCTTTTTTTAAATAACTAAGCCTTCATGTATAGCCAAATTTTGGTTTTACAAAAAGAAGCACTAGACATGCTTCTAACCACATCACAATTTATGTTCATTAAGCTATAGAAATTGATTTTCTCTAAAGCTTGATTCTAACCTTTGGGTAGTTGCATTTTTATTGCTATGGATCCATTCCTCATGTGGTTAAAACTTTTAAATGTGAAAAAAATTTATGGAACCAAATTTCTATTTCTATTAATTAACTTAAGTAATTAAGTTATCATAAAAAATAAAATGCTAAAGATTCTAAAAAGAAAAAACTAGCATATTTTTATCAAGTTCATAGGCTCTAATTCATATGATAAAAGACATCATTTTTTTAATTGCAAGCTTAATAATCATGATCCAACTTAATGAACTCTTATAATAGAAACTATGCTTAAATAATAAAACTTAACTTTGATATTTGGTGATTAACTTTGATTCAACAAAAATGCCTTGAGGTAGATTCAACCTCTTATTTTTAAACTTATAACTCTATTAACTTGGTTTGAAAATATGAGTTTTTGTTTTTAGGTGATTTTACATTTACGCATTTAAAGAATTTTTAGAAACTTGTGCTTAACTTTTAAGAATATGTCTTTAATATTAATTCCATTTGACAATAATAATTCTATCTTCCAACTAATGACATAGCTCTATAGTGGGCTTACATAATATAGCTAAGAGTTTCATTAATGAGCTTCTTCTCAATTATTTCTTTACCTCATTCTTTGTCTAATTCACTTTCTTATTTGAATCTTTTTTATATACATTTTTTGTATCATCAGGTTAATGAGTTTTTGTAGTTTTCATTACAAAATAGATCCTTTTTTGAAAACTACTAAATCACATTGGTTTATATATATCTTTGTCATTTTCTTTAAGTGTTTAGCACTATTAGATTTTACCATTGATCTAAGGATTTTTGTTAAGGTTTTAGTATTGAGATGAGGTAACAAGTGGTTTGATAATTAGGGTTTTAGCATTAGGGATTTCTACCATGATGGTTTTAACATAGATGTAATCTGAGATAGTAGGAAGGGTAGTTAGAGGCAAATAGTGATAGGTCAAAATTAGCACAATTGAATAAGTGAAATTTTAAATTAATATCAAAGTAGTAAAAGCATTATATTTCCTAATTCATCCTAATCATCATGATGTGTAATTAAAATAATGTGTTCAAAGATATATGAATGGCCAAACTACTTCTTTCACCTATCCTCTTTGAGCACAGGTGTTTTTAGCTAGTAGATAATAACTGATTAAAATAATATGTATATAAGTAATGAAGAGTGAAAATAAAACTTATTTCTAAGCTTTAATCACTTAGGAGATTATTTCTCAACTCCACCAAATCACTCTCCATTTCTAGATAACAACATATTCTTCCTATTGCTAGAACTGAAAGTATAATGTACTTATCTTTTCCAAGTTAAAGGTAATGTTGAATTGTCTATCTTTGTAGGAATAATAAATTCAACATGAATTATAGCATTAATATCCTTTTCTATGCTTAACAATTTAATCGTTAGAAATGATAAAGAAAAGAGAATTAAAATTGATTTCCAAAAGTTTTTTTTACTCCATCCTTAGGATAAATTTATACAACCATTGTATAACTATTTTAATTAGTTATTCTTGGTTTAGTTTCTAAAACTATGAAACCACCCAAGGTTACATAAAATTTCATAAAACTTATAGTTAACTACTCCCCTCCTCATCAGCATCATTGATTATGATTAACTACTTCCCCCAATTGTTAGCATGCCATGCCATCTATAACAAAACAAAAAGAAAGATTAAAGATAGATAAAGGAAACTAATAAAAGGATAAATTAAAAAGTCAAATAATTCCCTTTTTATTCATCCTTGAACTTAAGGATTTCTATCCTTAACAGCTACTGGATTCTGAGTCTCTTGGCTAGCTTCTTCTCTAGTGTTGAGATAGGTCTCTTTCCCTCCTTGATCTTCAATGTGTGATTCACCTACAAAAATTATTATTGATATTATGTCAAAATATTGATTATTTTATCAAATTCTTGGATGCCAAGTTAAGGATTTTAGTTTGGAATTTAGCATTCTAGGCTTTCATGTATGTAGCATCCCCTAGGTTTAGCTCATGAAACTTCTGTAAATGCACCTTAAAGAGTTATCCAATCTTCTTCCTCATTCCAGGATGTTGTCTTTAATTTTTCCTATAAAATTTGAGGCAATTTATAATTCTCTTAGCCAATTTTCCACTATTTCAAATCCTAGCTTGACAATGATGAGATGAATTATTTCAACTACTTTTTAGGCCAAAACCTTTAGGGTTTTCTTCAAAGCTGAAAGCTCCTAGTTATCTAACAAAGTGTCAATTATTTTGGCATGTTCTATAGTTCTATGCTCATATTTGGCCAATTGAAATCATTGGAACTTAATAATGGCCTACAATTTCCCTATCTCCTCTTCGTATTGGTGGTTGAAAGATGTGGAAGGGATGGTAGGTGGGATGATATGGTTAGGTAGTAGTGTGGTAGGAGTAGTGTTAGGGAGTGGGGTATGTGTGGAAATGGTGGTTGGGTAATTGGTAGTGGATGGGGGTTCCAAGCTTGGTTATTATTGTGGTGGTACTAGAGGATTAGGATTGGTGCTATAGGTTGTGCTACTAAGGTTGTTCAAGGCATTCACCCCAAATAATTACTTGATGATGAGGGTTTTGTGGGTGGAGATCATCATTCCCAATCTACAGCCTTTCTATTGTAATATAGAGCAAATCAACATTGAAAATGCAAGAACTAAAGTATTGTGAAAGAGTTTTATGACTTTCATTCTAGCTATAATCATGTGAGGATTGTCTATGACTTTATCATGAATAAATACATCGAAAAACCTTATTGCACTTGTGTTAATTCAAGTTTGTTTCTTTGACACAAGCAACAAATGGCTCCCTACTACCCTGCTATAGATGAAAGTAATTAGCTAGGTGTTGTTTTTTATCTTGATCCTTCCATCAGAGGTAGTTATACAATTAAAAAATTACTAAGTTTCTTCCTCTTAATGTGAGATTTTCTCCTGTAGGTTTTCCCTTAAGCTAGTATGAATTCCTATGATGTTTTGCAAGTTAGTCAGGTTAAGGCTAACTTGAGTATTGTTTATAAAGGGGTAAACCTCATCAGCCATAGAATCATTAACATAGTTAGAAAATAATTCAAAAATGAACTACGAATCATAACATCCCTTAATACAGATTCACGATTACTACTTCTATTTTTGAATTGAGTTAAAAAATTATTTTAAGGGTGGGGTTAGCTAAGACATAGGAATAGTCAACTTGTGGAACTATATCTGTAGAAAACATAATTTAATATCAAAATTTTTAGGCATACAATAGTACCCATTTCTATTATGATATGAATGCATCTTCTATTGAAGTACATGCTTTGAAACCTAGTTGAAGTATTTCAAAAAAAATAATAATAATAATATAGAAAATAAAAAATTGAAAAAAAAATGCATTCACTACCCCTCAAAAAAATTTCTTTCTACAAAAGAATGTACCTTTGAATTGAATGTCAAGTTCCACACTTGCAAGTTGCAAAATTGTTCATGAGATGTTGTTGGAAAAATGATAGTGAAATTATGACATCCTATCTCAAATGTCATGGAAAATGTTAAATATACGTTATATTAGACATTATGCATAAGAGATAATATACCAATATCAAATATATGTAACATTTGACATTAAGAATAAAGAAAATAATAGAGAAAATGTAGAAGGAAAAAGAAAAAATGCTTTATTGATATGAAATGGTGTATCTGGATCATGCTCTAGGAGTGTTCCTTAGGATTTTCTTCCTTCAGTATTTATCCCATAGAGACAATCTAGCATTGCCATCATGGTTTTTCCTACATATGGCTAGAAGGGATGGCTAGTCAACTTCCTATCTTACTTCACTCAACTCTCATGACCCACCTTTTACGAGCTCTGCCACTCCATTCTTACATGACCTCTAATGCCTGGGTATAAATGCCTTAGGTAAAATTCCCAAAGACCACCTTAAGAGACATGTCTATTATTAAAATGCATCCTTTTAGGTCTTAATTACAACTCCCATTTTGGGTATTGTTATAATAATGATAACAATTTTTATGAAGAGGCACCATCTTCATTATGTAGTAGCAGCATTTAGGAATGGGAACATTATAAAAACATTATTAAGTTCAATGAATAATGTGTTACTTATGGATGAGAGGCCTTTGAGGTAGTTAAGGGATTCCTCAAGAGGCTTCACTACTAGTGATCCATCATCCAAGGGGTACTTGAAAGGGTTCAAGTAGTACTTAACTTAAGACTTAATCACATAGATGTGTGGCTAGAGGGGGATGTTCAAGGATTAGGTAAGAGTATCTTGGCTAGTGGGTAGAGAGGATTTGAGAATTTCTATACTAAATAGAGGGGTTTTCGAGCTACAATTAGCTAAGGGAGTGGTGGATTGTAGTGGATGATGACAAATAGAGGAGGATTTTTGTACTTGGTGGTGGGGCTTGTTACTTGATGGGTATGGATTTGAAGATATATTTTTGAGAAATATTGGTGGATAAAAGGTATGGTAGTTTTTTACTTTGTTATTATGTCTTTCTCTTGCTTTGCCTACATTGTGAGGTCCTAAAGCTTAAGAGGATCTCAAGAGCTTGAGTTGATCTAGCTGTTAGGAGTTGAGAACATCTTGAAAGGTTGAGAGGGTTTTGTAAGCATGGGTTGAGGACATCTTGAGCAATCAAGAGGGTTTCATGAGCATGGGTTAATAGGGTGTAAAATTGAAAATAAAGTAGTTGTAAATTCCTTTGTAACCCCTTTTATCCAGCATGGTGTATCCTATAGAGATGGAAAAAATTGACACTGGAAGAATAAAAAATTTCCATATAAAATAGTTTAAGTCCAAGGTCCACGGACCTTAGAAGGACCTCGAGTACCTTAAATAGTCTTGATAATTGCTTAGGGACTTAAAAAGTCTATTACTAAGTGATGAATAAGAACAAAACAAAAGCATATGAAACAAGGCTTTAGCATTGAAACAAAAATAGAGAAAGATGTATAAAATGTGTAGAAAATATGGCTAAAACAATTGCAAAAATTTATATTAAAAACACTATAAAATATTTTTAATAAATAGGTTCATAGACTATAAATTTGTGAGCTTAAGAGCCTAAAAGATATAGAAATGACTTTGAAATCTAGTGCAGGAGGAAATGTGTGTTTTGCATTAGTTTGTTTGATTGATTTGCACTATAATTAATGTTGTTGATAATGGCTATGAAAGATTGTAGAATTTGCACTAATTTCTTTATTCACTACTAAAACTAGGTCTCTCATTTTTGCTAGAAAATGCTCTTATCTATGTTTCACAAAGAGTTGTTAAAAAGTCCTTAAAATGATGTAGAATCTAGTATAAATAGGCTTGGAATTTTCTATTTCTTTGTTGATTTGATTCTAGTAAATTTTTGGACATTCTTTGGAACATTTTCAATATTTTGATGGCCAAAATCTATAGTGTATGAACCACTAGCGTTTTTAACCTTTTGGGCTTTAAAAAACAATGTTTTTAGCACTTTTCACAATTCGAAAACTTCAATGTATGGGCCACCAACATGTGAAGCCTTTGCTACCAAATTTGGTGATGTATTTGGGTTATTTTTCAAGGTCCAAATTTGTAGCATATGGGCCACTAATGGTTTTGGATTTTGTTGCTAGATTTGATAATGTATTTAACATTTTGGCCTTCACACATTGGCATAAGTAAAATTCATAGTTTGTGGATTGTAAATTTCATTTTATACATAAAAAATTATCCAAAACTTTGCCAAAAAAGGAAAAAAGGGTAAATTGTTTAATCGCAAAACAAGATAATTATTTTTGCCTTTAAATTCCCATCAAATTACATTGCAAATTTGGCTACTAGGCTTCTTATGTAAAACATGAGTTTTCTATGAGGTGTTTCATTAACTCCTCTTTATTGATGTTTGAAGGATTGACCCAAGAGACATCAACAAAAAATGTGAAACATTGTTGTGAGTTCATCACCAATGCTCCATCTCCACACTTGATTTCATAGCTATCGAATCATGCCAAGGGATGCTTACAATGGTGAAAAAACGTTAACACATGATGATAAGAATCAAGAGTATAGTACACTGGCTATTCAAATGGTCACATAGGCTAACAAAGAATTCCAAATGTTGACATCATGGCTATGACATGGTGGTGACATATGTACTAGCTAAAAAGGTCTTCATGCTTTGCGCTCAAACTGCTAGTTGCTCAATGATGTCTTAGAGGAACTAGCATTCAATTATTGGGCATCTTTGATCACTTAGTTTTTTCCATTTTGTTTTTAGAACCATTGACTTGAATGGATTCATGATATATTTGCCTCTTGGCATTCTCCTTCCCTTTTTTTATTGAAGTAAAACCTTCATTGGGTTTCATTGCTAAGGTCAAATTTTTGTTTTCTTACTAAATGAGATGTGTTACATTTAGCGAACTTATTTGGGAAAACACATTAAAGGAGATTTCAAATGGTCATGATTCATGAGTATCTAACATAGTTTTTCATTGTTAGCAAGGTAAGGAGGGCTAAAATTTTGTTACAGGGGTTATGGCTCAAAGAGGTAATGGAAGTCATATGAGACGAGCACTCTTGGCATATTTGGATAAGCCAACTAAATCTTGTGCATTGAGGTCATGTGGTAACTCATTGCTATGATGAGTCATACCTTTGTGATGACTTTAGGCTCATCCTACAAGCTCAACTCCAAGTGAATAAGAAAAAAAATTAAAGAATACATGTGATTATAAGAGATTGCACAAGGCAATAGGCAGATATAGGCCATTAGTAGTTAGAATTGGAAGAACATGAAAACTTTGTATTTTAAATTGCAAATTTATTCAAAGTTTGCAATGCGTTGAGATGACAGACAGAGATATGAGATCATCTAGGCTTACTTGTTGTAGGCTACTTGGCCTATCAATGTTACATTCTCATTCAAACCTGTAAAAAAAAGCCCAAAAACACTAAAAGAAAACATTTCAATGTTAGATGTAATCAAGGCCATATGAAGGCTCTAATGTTATCTTGTAGGGCTTCCATGATGCCTTAGGAAAAGTAAGGTTCTAGTAAAGAACTTAGTTTTGAGGTTTTATCCTCACCATTGTGGTTTGTTAAAAAAATGGAGAATTAAATCAAGGAATTCCTTTGATGTTTTCAACTTCAAGGTTAAGAGAAATCATGCCATTCTAAGACATTAAAACTACATGGTGAAAAGGCATATGGGCTCAAGGTTTAAGTATTTGAGCTCAACTTGGTTGAATCAACATCATAAGAAGTGTTCACTTAGGCTTCAAGGTTAGCTAAATTGCTTTCTCATCTTCCTAGCTCAATCCTACAAGCCAATATAAGCACATCAATTAGAATCTACATGATACAATTTTTTTAACAATGTTAAAATAATGTAAAATTTTGTAATAATAGAGAAAAATAAGACCAAATAAGGTCAAAACAATGGAAAATGATGTAACAAAAGATTGAATGAAGCCTTAATGATGCCAAATAACATCAAATGATGTTAAATGGTGGTAGAATGAGGTCAAACAATGTCAAATGATGTCAAAATGAGGTAAAATGATGTCAAAAATAATGTATAATATTATTAAACAAGGTCAAATGATACGAAATGAAGTAGGATAATGTTAGATAAGGATAAAATGAGATTAAAATGATGTAACAATGATGTCAAATGAGATTGAATGAGGCCTAAATGTTTCCCAATGACATCAAATGATGTGAAATGATGCCAAATGATGGTAAAATGAAGGTAAATAGGACTAAACAATGTCTAATTATGTCGAACGACATCAAATATTGTCAAAATAGTGTGAAATAATGCCAAATGATATCAAATGAAGCCAAACTAATGCAAAATGATATCAGATGACATCAAAATTATGAGNAAGCCAAACTAATGCAAAATGATATCAGATGACATCAAAATTATGAAAAATGATGTCAAATGATACCAAATGATGTCAAAATGGTGTTAAATGATATCAAATGGTGTCAAAATGATGCCAAATAATATCAAAAGATGCAAAAATAACATCAAATGATGTTGAAAAAGGCTAAAGAAGGACAAAATAGTGTGAAATAAGACAAAATGATATCAAATGATGTTGAACATGGTCACACAAGGTGAAATAAGGTTGAAAATAATAATATTTATTTTTAGGTGATTTTATGATTAAAATAAACAAAAATATAGTGAAAAAAGTTATAAATTGCTAAAATAAGTAAAAATATGTGAAAACAAGCTATAAATTATTAAAATAAGTAAAATGCTAGTAAAAATTATTAAAATAAGAAACAAATCTTATGAAAATAGGTTGTAAACTACCTGAATAGTGGGTTTTTGTGGTCAAAATAACTAAAAAAAAAGCTAAAAATTGGTATATCTAATGTGTGGAGACCATCTCCTCAATGTGTGAGGATTGTGTGTCACATTCACAACATGTATGGCGTATGTAGGTAGCGTGTGAGCTAGATTGACCAAGTTGAAAGTTTATATGTGCTCCACATGCTTTCCTAGTATGTGGAGATGGAATTCCCAATGTTTGAACACTCTAGGGATAAACTCCACTATGTGGGGTCCATATTCCAAGCATGTGAGCAGCTTAGAGTAGGTTCTAGGCTTGTGGAACCCAAAAAGGCAATTTATGACTAGTGCTCTACCAAGCCTAAGTGTTTGACGATGGAAAAGGAAATTACATTTATGACTGTCCTATCATCAATGTGTACTCAGTATACCTTGTACTTGCCAACTCTTATTATTATGAAAAGGTAAACTCTGAACACTTCACCAATTTGTGAGTTAGTTTTCACCTTGCTATCATGAAACATTAATGTGATTGACTTCAGTTTTTTCTTAGGTGAGGATGGTACTATCATTGCATGGATAAAATGTTCGTTGGTTGGGATATATTCATTGATGGGAATGAAAGTCAACATATTAATCAAAACTTTAGGATGGGTAGGAAAGGTCATAATTAAGTCAAATAAGATCAATGAGGTGTTCTTTTATTTTAGTGAGAGCTTGACTTGCTCCATGGTAGTGAGGAAGTATTTATTATTGTTAGATTATTTCTCATTTTTTCTGGCCTTAACTTCATTCTACCTAGGATTTTGGCCTCATGTTTCAACATTTTTTTGTTTTGGTTCCTTTCCCTTTCTTATTTTAGGTTGTCCTTCCTAGATTGGTTGGTAGTTGTGGTTTCAGCATTGGAGTCCATGGGCATTGCTGAAATTGGGGTAGGCTTCAATGGGCCTACTTCCTTTTAGACCTTTGGTTATTTGGTGTCCTTAGCCTTAGGCTTAGGATCTAGCTTCTTACATTAATTTAGAGGTGATTTCTAGTTATTTGGCTATGAATAGATTGAAACATTGGCCACTATAGAAGGATGTTGGTTAACTTGGGTTGCAGGATTATTTGTAGTGGAAGGGATCAATTTAATGATAAATGATTCTTTGGGAGGCATAGGTTGTAGTATTATTATAACAAAAGGAATCCTTGAACTTGTAGAAGTTAAATTCCTTTCATCACAAGGAGGTGCCCAAACCATAAATGACTCCCTGATAGGTTTAGGCTTATTATTAACATTAAACATGGCTATGGTATATGGGTCATTGTTAGCATGCAAGGGGTATTTTTACACTTGCATATGTTAGTTTTGGGGTCTAATTGGGTTCGGTGTATCTAAGACTAAATCTCCACTATCTATCATCTTTTGTAAATCATCCTTTAAAGCTATGAGAAAATCAGTATCATGACTAGAAAGCTGGTGATAGTAGTAGAATCAATTTAGCTTAAAGCACTTGAGCATGGGGGATTGTCTTTTGTGGCTATGATGGAATCCTTGGTAATCTCACATAGGTGACAGTACCTCCTATGAGTGTTCTCATATAGCTTCTTGTATTAGATATGATCACTCTTTAGTGACTAATCAATAAGCTTTGATGATTTCATATGTAGTTTAGTGTACTTAGATTGATCATTTTATTTGAAGCTAGGCTTTGAAGAGTTAGATGTATAAGCACTAGAGATTGATTATTGAGCAATGGTGATAGGGACCTTATGTTACATTATCTTTAGCCCTCGTGTTATTTTTAGCTCTTTGTCCACTGAGTGGCCACATGGTTTTGTTTTTCCTTGTCTCTATCCCTTCTCATGTGCTAGTTCTTAGATGCTATGTAAGCTAGGTCATTATTAGCTTCTATGACATCTTATATGTTTTTGGTCTAGGAAAATCCTTGACTAAGTGATTGGGAGTCTAAATAGTAAAGCTTAAACTTGATGAAATTGTTAACCATCCCCTTGAAGATGATCAAAAAATGCATTTTAGAGATGGGTTTGGGGACTTCATTAAGGATATCATTCTATCTTTATATAAACTTCTAGATAGCTTCAAGGGGCTCCTAATGCACTTTCATAAGTTCATCTAATGTTGTTCTAGGATTAAAGTTATACTTGAAATATTTAACAAATTGTCTAATCAAGTCATCCAAAGAGGTGATGAAGACTTTGGGTAGTGCATGGTACCAGTCTAAGGCTTTTCTAGTTAGAGACATGGGGAAGATGTGCATTACTTTATGTAACCAATCTTGTAATAATAAGCACTCAAAATAGAAAGTAATGAGATGAGAATTGGGGTCACCCTCACCATTATACTTGGTAAAGTGGGCGATTTGGATACCTATAGGAAGAGTTATCTATAGGATGGTAGGACTAATGGGATTGTATTAGTAAAAATTCATAATTTTACTATTTGAATGATGTTAGCTTTAAGCTTTTGCAACTCTTTAATGAGGTCCTAGATCATTTGAAAGGCTTAATTTAGGGATTTGGGTGCTTCTATAGGCTATGACATTTATCCTAATGGCTAGGAAGAAGGTTGAGTGGCTCAAGGTCATGTAATTGACATTGGTATGAACTCAAATGGTTGTATGACAATAATTGTAGGTGGGTTGAATAGGAAGAAGGATGTTTGGACTAGAACATGTGAAAAATATGGAACAAATAGGGTATGTGAGACTTATGAGACTTGGGATCATGAAAAGGGATCCTATGGGATGCCAAAAGAAGGTGATGTAGAAGATTCCACTGATGATGATCATACAGAATGAGTTTGTATTGCAAAAGGCATTGATGTAAATAGTGAGGCAAAGTGTGAAGTTGGCTGAGACTATTACATTGTGACAAAAGGTGTTGAAATAAACATGGAGGT
Source organism: Gnetum montanum (assembly GCA_015680685.1). NCBI lineage: Eukaryota > Viridiplantae > Streptophyta > Gnetopsida > Gnetales > Gnetaceae > Gnetum > Gnetum montanum. The sequence continues at coordinate 323,378 of MNCI01005009.1, read as the reverse complement.
AAACAAGGAGGTGGGTTCAGAAACTTGATTCATTAAGGATACATGAGATGCTTCTTTTATTACTAAGATAGGGGGTGTAGAGTTGGACATGGTTACTTTTGGAACTAGTCATTGCAAAAGGTTCCTTAAGAATGTATCTGGTTTGTAATTAGCTCCAAACCCATCTTGATCCTTTTGGTTTTGCTTTGAACTAATTTTTTCACTTGCCTCATCTATATTTACTAGTTGTGCTAACATGCGCATATGAAACTCTATCAATTCAATATGATCATATGAAGAGGGAATGTACTCTTTCCCATTTTTGTGAATAATCTCAAACTAATGCTTGGATTCTAATTTTGCATGTGGGATAAGTAGGCTAGCTTGGGATTTTTCATAAATAAAGTTGTAATATTCTTCATTAATATTCACATAGGCTAAGTCTAGTTCTAATAACCTAAGAGATAGCATGTGCTCTATTATAGCCAAATCCTTAGGATCATAGATTTGAACAACTTCCTGGTTTGAGGCCATATGGATGATATTGTATGGTAGAATGGTTGAGCAATGAAAAGGTATAAACAATGCAAGGCTAAGGTATTGTGAAAATATGACAAAGGTTTTAATGATTAAGATAAGGTTTGAAGCTCCTAATGGGTGAGACTTCTAATGTGTAAAACTCCTAACATGTGAACATTCCAATGTGTGAGAGTGAAGCTTATGAGGCTATAGCATGTGAAAGTGATAGCTTGTGAGGCTATAGCTTGTCAAGCTATAGTGTGTGGGTGTAGAAATTATGAAAATAACATACACTACAATTATAACAATAAAAATTTTAAATGTTAATTTTTTCTATCATGTTTAACAATGCTATGGGAAATGAAAATAGGCTTTAGTATATATAAAGATACAAAGAAAAAGTTGCAGATTGTAGGTACAAAGAATGAGAAAGGCAATATGCACTAGAATTGCAAAAATAATTATTTTAATTGTAAATGTAGGAAATAGTAGTAGTGCTATTTACTGAAATTGCAAAAACTATTTTTTAAATTACCAAGAGCAAGGAATTGAGGTGGTGTTATGCATTGCAACAACGAAAATAAATTTTTGAATTTGTAATGTAAAGGGAATAGGAGCAGCATTGCACCCTATAATTACAAAAAGAGAAATAAAATTTTTGTTTTAATCAAACTGCATTTAGTCTCAGACATTAGTGTTTTTGGGCTAATAAGTTCGGTGGAGGACCTTCTTTTAGTCCTAGAAACTATAAAGATGGAAATAATCAATGTTGCAAGGACTAAAGATTTTTGTGTAAAAAAGTTTTACTCCAAGATCCATGGGCCCTGGAAAGATCTAGAGCATCTTAAATAGTCTTTCAGATTGCTTAAGAACTTAAAACTCTATTATTAAATGATGAAAATGAAAAAGGCAAGCAGAAGCATGTAAATGCCATGAAAAATTCAATGTTGATACTAGGACAGAGAAAGAGCAAAACGATATGACCAAAACAAATAAAATTGCAAACTTTATAATAAATATTGTAAATAATAGTTGTAAACAAGTTTTGAGTTATATAGATTGAGGCTTTTATAGACCAAGAATAGAAAATATCTTCAAAGTTTGGTGCAAGAGGTAGGTTGTGCTCTGCATTGGATTTGCACCAATCTCCTAATTGATCCACATTGTAGTAAAATGCTATTATAGGGTCTACTACTCAAGTGATCTATGTTGGAAAATGGATTTGGAATTTTTAATCTCTTTGCTTCCAAAATCTTTCAATTTTCACAAGAAAAGATATGGGCTGCCAAAGTGTGAAGCCTTTATTGCAACGTTGGTGGCATATTTGGACTATTTTCATGGCCCAAATTTGTAGCATATGGGCCACCAATGTTTTTGATTTTTTCTACTAAATTTGGCAACGTATTTAACATTTTGGATTACACATGATGGCATAATAAAATTCATAGTATGTGGGCTGTAAATTTCATTTTACACATCACAAATTATCCAAAACTTTACTAGAACAATGCCATACGTTAGGATTTTTGATGGGAAACTAGGTAATTATTTCTACTCTTGAATCCCTATCAAATTACAATGAAAACTATAGATTTGAGGTTTTTTTTGGCCATATAAATTTTCCATGAGGTGTTTCACATGAAGCTTATCATCTCCTTTACTCAATTGAATCCTAAAGTTGCAAGGTTTTTTTTCCTTTTTCTTTTTACATGCTTGAGGAGATGCACAAGTGCTTGCATGTGAGATTGTCTTAGCTCTTACATAAATCTAGATAATCATGATGTTTTATATTCTAAATTTAGTTTGATGTGATAAAGAAACCAAAGTTATCCAATCATGTTTCTATACATGATTGCATCTATTAGAGAATTATTATGTTTGCTAGTTAAATTTAAAGTGTATGGAAAAGGACCGTTAACTAACTTCTCATTCTTTAGATTGAATGTTTCAATAATCAAATTTGTGTATTTTGTTTCATGAATCTTCATTCCCTCATTATCATAGTTTACTTCAATTTCTTGGAAGCATTTGTGTTCTTCAAGATTCTTCATTTGAAATTCAATTTTCATGTCATTCTTGAAACATTCTAGTAGCCTTTTATTAGTAGCAATAAAGATAATGTCATATACATATAGTCATATGATGATGAATTCATATCCTTTATTCTTGGAATATAGTGTTGGTTGAAAAATGCAATTTTGATAATTCTTTTTGATGAGATAGTCATTAATTCTCTAAATCTAAGCCTTGGGTGCTTACTTTAGGCTATATAGAGTTTTTTTGATTTTGTAGATTTTGTTCTATTTTTATTTGATAATATAACCTTCATTCTAATAGATGTATATGATTTCTTCAATGTATCCATTTAGAAATGCTGAGTTGACATCCATTTGTTAAACCTTTATGTCTTTATGTGCTACTATAGAGAGAATGAGATTGATGGTTTTAAATCTAGCCATTGGTCAAAGATTTCTTCATAGTTAATGTATTTTTTAATCCTCATGCCACAAGTGTTTTTTTATGTGCTGTGACTGTTCCTTTATCATTGTACTTTTTTTAATATAGCCACTTGCAATTAATAACCTTCTTATATTTTGATTTGTGTACTAATTCCCATGTGTTATTTCTTAGGATGCCAATTTACTCTTTGTCCAAGGATTCTTTCTAAAATTTTAATTTCATGGCTTCATTGACATTGGTTGATGCACTTGAGGCTACTAAATATGCCATATTTGTAATATTGTGAGATCTTGTAGTTTCTTTTTCAAAATTTGTGTCTAGCATTTGAGTGTGAGGATGGTCTCTTTAAATCCATGGTTTTTAACTTTGATATGTATTTGATTTCTCTTGCTATTAAATAAAAAAATTGTGCCAAAATTTATCTCATCAAGTATAACATATCTTGAAACATACCATTTCTAATTCATTAGATCATAGCACGTATATCCATTCGTGTGGAAATTATAACCAAGAAAGATGCATTTATTTTCTCTATCTTCAAGTTTGTTAATGAATTGTTTTAAGGTCTTTACATAGTAAACATATCCAAATATTCTTATATAACTTAGGTTAGAAATTTTGTTGTATAGAACTTCATATGGAGATCTTTCTTTATTACTTTTGGTGATGCTTCAATTAGAAATGTAATAAGCAACTATGATAGCCATACTTCAATATGGGTTAGGTAGTGAGGCATGCTTTAGTAAGTACCTTGTAATATATTATATTATTCTATTCTTTCTTTTAGTTACTCTATATGATTACAAGCTATATCCACATGTGGTTTGATGAAAGATACAATTTTCTCAATAGAAATTATCTCTTTATTTATGAATTCACCTTCTTTATCTTATCTAATGGTCTTAGTCTTGACATTCATGTAGTTTTCAATTATCGTATGGAAAGTTTCAAAAGTATTTAATGGCTTCATCATTTTTTTTAGATTATAAGCTAAAGTGTATTATGAGTAGTCATTTACTATAACCATGAAATAATTTTCTCATCCTATTGAAATAGTTAGCATTGGCCCAATAAGATCCATGTGCAGAAGATCAAATGGTTTTTATTCTTTATCATGTGAGAGTTATGAGGATAATTGATTTACTTTCCTTGTATGAAAGTCTTACATTTATCTTGAGGAATATCTAAAATTTTTATTTCTATAGCTCTTCCTTGTTTGATCATTCTTTCAATTTTGTAATATGAGGTATGATCAAGCCTTTCATGCCAAAGTATAGATTAGCTAAAATTCTATTTATCCTTTTCCTTGACTTCATATTTGTTTGGAATTTGATTGGCCTTTGTTGTAAGGACATGCTTTTCTTGAGTAGTATAGTTAATTATGATTCCTCCTTCATTAAGATAGTTTCATTTAAGGTAATATATTTTGTTGGTCAAGGCTTTGATTTTCATAATTTCTTTACCATTGGATTTTTTGATAATGCAAAAATTACTCTTAAAATTAGGACTAATTCCTCCATTATAGACATTTTCAATAGAGATGAAAGGATTGTAAAGGTTATGAACATAATACACATTGGAAATTGTAAATGTTTGCCCATTGTTTAATTTAACTATACACTCTTCTATTCCTTTTATGGCTAAGTATTTTCCATCTCCAATTTTGATGTTACCAAGACAGCTATTTATTTTATAATTTAGAAGATAATTTTTATAGGATGTCATGTGATTGGAGCATCCACTATATATAATCTAAGAATCTTACTTTAGTTATCTAATTGAAATGAAGACTACATAATTTCTTGGCTCTTTTTGTTAGTATTCTTTCTACATGATGAAGAAGTATCTTGTTTTGTTTGTGAAGCTTGTCCATGTATTGTTTCAAAATCAATTCTATTCTATCATGGTGAATGGTATGGTATTTTTTTATAAGTTTTAATATGGTATTAAGTCTTGACCCTCTATTTGTATTCTATATTGATTCCATCTACCTCTTTCTCTTTTTATTATATTTTGATCATCATTTTCTTTTGAGTTTGTCTCTTGACCTCTATTCTGATGATTGAATTTTTCTTTTCCTTTGAATCTTCTTTGTCAATCTCTTCCCATTTGGTTAGTTATGTAGGCTCGATCGTCTTCCCTAGATTGTTTGTTATTCTTTGTAATTTGCAAGGTTCTAACTTGAGAAACTAATTTATTAATACTAAGCATGTTAAGGTTTTTGTTGATAGAGAAATGTTTTCCATCATGTTTTCAAATCTTAGATCTATGTAGAGAGCTTGAAAAATTTTAAGATTTTTATCTATTAGTATATCCACAATCATATTCATCTATTTTTTGTAAGCTAACATACATTCTAATCAAGAAATCTTTGATACTTTTATTTCTTTGAATTTCTAGGGTATCAAATTTTTATTTGAAGATTAGTTGTTGTAACTATGGGTTTTTCAAGCTTTCCTTATATTCTAATTAGAGATTATCTTGTACTTCTTTGGTAATAGTGTGAAGACTACATCTTCCAAACATAACTTGTGAAATAGTAGGCAATATCATCATGAAAGCTACATCTTCTTTGTTTCATATTCTTTGATTTGTAATGTGGTAAAATATTTCAAATCATGAATGAATTTGAAGCCTAATTTAACTATTTTCTAATAGTCATTATGTTTAAGGAGGTCTTCTATCATCCTTGTTCTTAGCTTAAAATCGTGGGAGCCATTAAAGATGATGAAGCATATAGCTATGCCTTTTATGTTGATTTCTATAGATGAACTTGACACTTAGATACTAAGTGAAGGAATTTCAGTTAGTAAAAGCATTACTTGGTTATCTTTAATTAACAATGAATTAGCAAATATGATTGATATTTTTAGAAAGCTTAGAAATTTCTCTACAATTTGGAGAAAGGAAGTACTAAAAAGTATATCTAGAAGCTAAGTTTATATTTTGTTATTTCTAACCTATCAAAAATCATGGTAATTCTAGTAATGCAAATTTGAGAGATGATAAGTAAAATGTTTTTTTTATGCTAAAATTTTAACTAAATCTTTCCATAGATATTATCTTTCAAATAAATGTGGAATTACATTAAATCATTGTGATATGATAAAGAAATAATTTACTCATTGACCATCATTCATTCTAGTAAAATTTTAGGACTCAAAATAGTTGCCAAATTTTAGAGAAAATATCTCCCAAATTGCAATAGATATTGAAATAAAATCTTCAATAAACATAGCCACATGTCTAGCTTTTAAATAAATTTTGAATCATTGAAAAATATTATGAATTGAATGAGATATGATTGAAATAGTAAATGCTCCTAATTCTAACTGTTCAACTTCTAAGAGTGAGTAAATAATTATAAATGATGTTAATGAATATTAATAAATTGATGAATTGAAAAATTGCTAATGAACTATTGAAAATTTTTACTAAGGCTATGTTGATGATTTCTTGATACAAATTTCCAAAGATGCCTTGGATATATATATGTGTGTGGCAAGTAGGGTAAATTTTACTAAAAATAATATAACATAGGCCTAATATCAAATAATCCTAAAAATTAAATATATATATGGGTTGAAGAGAAAGAATACCATTACACCTATTGATCAATTTGACAATTTTGTATATTTTATTAAAATAAACTCTTAGTATATAACAAAAATAAAAATTATTATCTTTTACTCTAAAAAACCAACATTTGATATCTTTATTGATGAAATGTAGGAATGGTTGTGCAATGGGCAAGATAGTCATGTTATCAAAATTTGATTCCAAATAGTAAATCTTCTTTTATATGTAGATGATGTTGCCTTAATCTCCATTACTGTGAAAGGTAGAAAAAATATGTTAAGAATTCTATAAAATTATTGTCATTCATGTGGTCTTCAAGTGAATACAAATAAAACCAAAATGATGATATGGGGTACAAGAAATAACTATCATAACTTTCATTTTATAGATACATATGTGTAAACAATAGATTCTTTTAAATATTTAAGTATAATTTATATGAAGAACTACATGTAGAAAATTACATCAAATTAAAAAGCAAGAGATTCTAGGGTTTGTATGCTTTCAAAAAAATGTGCAAGGAATTAAGCCTCTAGGCTTGGAATGTTAGAAAGTTTTTTTTTTTTCAAACTAATATCTATCTTACTATATTGTATGGATGTGTTATTTGAGGAATTGGACTTAGTGCAAAACTTTGGAAACATATTGAAAGAGTACAAAAAAATTTTCTTCTCGATGAGTTTAAGGTGTAAATATAAATACCTTACTCAATGTTATTATATGAATGTGATTTATTATCTTTAGAAATAGAAGTCTGGTATCAATTTATTACATATACTTATAGCTTGAATATCTCAAGATAATACAAACTCTATAAAGCATTTCTTGAGAATTCATGAGATTGTGGTTAATATTTTTAGAGGATGTAATGGTGGAGAAAATAGAATATCTCTTGAGAGGATATGTAGTAAAATCCTAAGCTTATTTGCCAATTAGTCAAATAGAATATTTTATCACAAATATGGGCTAATGTGGAAGACAAGGGATAGTTTTATTTATACCACATTAGATCTAATAAACTAGATGTAGATGCTCATTATTTCTTAGCTGCTATTACCATGAAATATCAGTATCCTATCAATAAGCTTTTCTTAAGTTATCATAATCTTAGAATTAAAAGTGAAACCTAGATTCAACTCCCTCAAGAAGAATGCAATCATAGGTTGCACAAATTAGAAGCCCTTGAAGATGATTTATATGTTTTTCTTTCTTATGAGATGACTATCCATTTGAGATAACATTATAATGTTATAGCAAAAACTCTATATGATTTATCTTTTGATGCTCCCATTAGTGCTTAATCATTTGTAGATTCTATCTATATTTTTCATGAAAATATAATACTTGTTCAATAGATCCTATGGGTATTTAGATGTAACAAAGCTTCATTTCATTACATTTCTAGAAGCCAAATTTCATACAAGGAAAAAAATAAGATCTTGGTATTTCTATACTTTTATAGAATGATTGGTGAATCCCTATGAAATTCTATAAATAGCTTTTACAAGTCCACTAAATTATGTGGCAAATTCCATTTCAAAAAAATATAGTATTCATTGTTGACCTTTTAGTATGTCAAAGCCTTAAGAAACATGAAGAATATAGAATGTCTATGGAATGGAGTGATTTTGTAGGGCATGAATAAGAACTCAAGAAATGATATCTACAAAGAGATGTCAAAGTAGAGACTACATGGGAAAGATAAGTGCATGGACAAGTATAATGACTAGAAGCTAAATGAAGATGCTTCAAGGATTGAGAGGAAGCTAAATCAATAAGAGAAAGCCTTAGGAACCAAAGCTCAAAAGTTGAGATGTATCTAAGAAAAAGAAGACATCTTGGCCAAGAGGAAGTCCATCATAGGAAGACATCTCCTTTTGAAAGAAGACATGTCTTTAGATATGTCCCATATTGAAAGGAGACGTCTCCCTTGAGTTGAAGTTAATTTCAAAAAAATCTCCCAATCCCAAAGGAGATGTCTACACTAGCTATTAGATAGCCATTGCATGAATTTCAAGGTGTTTGTAAAAACTCTGATGCTATAAGTAGAGTTCAAACTCTTGGGTATTATGTAAGAATTGGTAACATTAAAGCTATCATTATCTATTCTATGCTATTATACTTGTGTACTTCATTTGTCACATCATTTACTTGATTGTTTATAGAACTATTCTTCAAAGTACAAGGACATGTAATTTAAGTTACATTCTTTCCTTATGTTTCTCTTTCTCTCTTGTAGCCCTGTGAGGTTGATGTGCTTCTTCTGAGAAGGCATTGTCATTAAGCTTGTTGGGATCCTATGGGATCTTTATGCAATGTCAAAATACTTGGGAGTGGAGCTTAATTTTCTAAAGGTTATGGGATATTTGAAACCACATTCTAAGCTTGTTGGGACCTTATAGGTTTTGAGTGGTTTCACTGTGATGAAACACTTTGGTATGGAGCTTAGAGCTTGTATAGGGTGTGATACCCTTCAAACCACATTTTTAAGAAATAAAGTTTGGAGGTGTGCAAGGATTCTACCCTCCAAGTGTGGACATACCCAAGTTGGTGAATCATGTAAAATTTGGATGTGTTTTTTTTCTTTTGCTAATTAATTTTCATTTTGGAAAACTTATTCAACCCCCCTTTCTAAGTGCTTAATCCTCAATTGGCATTAGAGCCTGGTAATCTTGCACTCAACATCAACATTCAAGAGTGAACTATGGAGGAAACGTTGTACATCAAGCCACCTATTTTTGATGGGTTTGATTTTTCCTATTGGAGGGAAAGGATATAGGGCTTCTTCAAATCAATGGAGTTTGAGATTTGGGAGTCCTTCTTGAACTATACACACCACCTATCAACAGTGCAACAAAGGCCCTCAAACTGTGGACCAAGTGAATGTCAGAAGAAAGAGATAGGTTTATGTATGATTTCAAAGCAAAAAATTGTTTATATTTTGCATTAAATAAGTCTAAATTTAATAGGATAGCTGGTTTTAGAACTTCTAAGGAAATTTAGGAAACCCTAGAAGCTACTTATGAAGGTACATCCATAGTCAAACAATCGAAACTTTTGGTCTTACAAAGTGAGTATGACAAACTCAAAATGAGAGAAGGTGAAAGATAAAAGGCTATTTTTCTAGGGCTAATGATCTATTTGTAGCAATTAGGGGTACAAGTAAGGAATTTCTTGAAAGCAATGAGATAATAAAAATGATTAGAAAACTCCAACTAGAATGTGGACCTAAGGTTACAACCATGGAGGAGATTAGAGATTTTTTATTTCTAAAATTCAAAGAGCTTCAAAGTGCTCATATTGCTTATGAAATGAACCTCATATGTGAAGGGGAAATAAAAGAAAATCCCATTGCCCTAAAAGTATCCTCAAAAGAAAAGGAACCTCCTAAGCAAGATGTGAATAGTGAAGACAAGATAACATTTCTTTTAAGAAGAATCCAACAACTACTTGCAAGAAAAGGAAAGAGTTTCAATCAACAAGGATCCAATCAATATAACTCTAAAGGTAAGGTTAAAGGTAAGTATTAATAAAACTCTAATTTTGTTTATTTTTTTATAGAATGTTAGGTTTGTGGTGGAAGAGGCCATGTGGCCTCTAAATATCCTAGTAATGGAAAGTTACAATGAAAAGGCATGAATGTTGTGGATATGAGAAAGACCAATTTCTAGACAAGTTGGGATGATGGAGAACAAAGTGAAGAAGAGGTGGAGGATGATGAAAAGGATTCACACCTCATATACATGGTCCTCATAGATGGTGATGTTTTCATCTTAGATGATGATCAATCTAAGAATGAGGAAGAGAGGTATGATGTATTGTGTGAGGAACTCTTATCACTTCAAAGTCTTTATGCAAAGTTGACTAAGTAAGTAAAAACCAAGGATCAAGTTATTTATTCATTAAATATAATAATTTTTAATCTAACAAAAGAAATCTCATATCTTAGGGCTAAAATTAAAAGGCTAACTAAGCTTTATGAGTAGATTAAGAAAGAACTTGCAGATGCCAAGCTTGTAAATGAAAGGTTGGTAAAAGGAAAACAGCCCCTTTGGATGGTTCTTAGGCAAGTAAAAAGTCCACATGATAAAAGTGGACTAGGATGTTGCTCACATGAATAAACATCAACAAAAACTTCATCCAAATAAAGGACTTTTCTAAAGACTAAAGTATTAACAAATACCACATCCCAATCATGAACAGCTCCAAGGTTTGATTACTCTAATCATAATGGAAAGGTTAAAAGTTATTACTGTAATAGATTTCTACACAAGTAACGGAATTATAATTTAAAATTTTATCATATGAACACCAAGAAAGGGTATCTTATAGGGCAAAAAGAAATGTAGGACAATTCAAAAGGATAAGAAAGCTAAGAAGGTATGAAGAATCAAAAGAAAAGAAAATGATACTGAAAAGACCCTCTCCAGTAACTTTGTTAAAGAAAGGAAATCCTTAGAAATAGAGAAAGTTCATGTAAGAAGAGGTACCTAAATAGCTCCTTCTCAATTTTCTTAGGCATTCTCATCTTTACATTAGTAGGGAGGCTAAGAAGAGGTAAGTTTATAATTCATTGTAAGTATCTTTTTAGACTATAAACCTTGTCAGCCATCCCCATGCCTTATCTTGTTTGTTCATATCTTGACAAGACATCTCCATGAAGACGTCTCCTATGAGATTTCTACTTTAAAAGAAGAAATCTACCTAGAAACATCTACCTAAGTTTTCCCTCAATGCAATAGAGATGTCTACTTTCCAAAATAGACGTCTACCTGTAATCTTAGGCATGAAGGAGATGTCTATCTTTCAAAGGAGATGTCTACTTTTTCGTTAAAAATCCTCATTCAATGTGATCATTTAAATTCAAATCCTTATTTTTTATTCATCTTGAATAAGATGACCAAGGACAGATGTCCAATGCCCTACCAATGACAGTGATTTGTGTTTTCATTGTTCACAAGAAGGTTGTGACATCAAGGACACTACCTAAGAAAAGATCATGAGGAGCATCCACCAACACTTCAAGCTCCTACAACCCTTAGTAAAGGTCCTTCAATGCTCAGCACTAGTTTGAGGTAACTCAAACCATTTCGATTATTTTTGAGCATTCTATTTCCTTTCCATAGCATAGGAAACAAGCATTAATGATTTTCTTCCAAGTTTTAAATTGGATTACTTTCATTTCCATGGATTTCTATGTGCCTAAAATTCTCATTCAGGAGTTTTATAGTAACATTATCATTATGAATGATGTTGTTGGAACTTTTACTACCATGGTTGGGGGTTTTGGGATTGACATATCTCCTCAAGTGCTCAATACACTTCTTGGAATTTCTAGTGCTAATGTCTTCAGGGTTACCATTCATTCCATGAATGATATTTTTTCAAATGATGTAATTCTCATTACCCAAGCTAAATTCTATGATACATTGCTTGGGGAATCTATGTATCTTGGTAGAGGGAGGATTTATAAGGGTAAGATGGCACTAAATGTTTCCATCCTATCACTAATTATCTTATATAACATCATTGTAAAAGGGGAAAGTTATAACTATTTTCTACCAACCCAAGCTTTTGTTTGATACTTCCTTCTTATAGGAAAACCATTGGACTTAAGCCATACTCTCTATTGTGACATGCTAAGCATGTTCACCAAAGAGAGGATCTTTGAGCATTCTCACCTTATTAGTCTGATAATTCATCAAAGAGTTGTGTCCATTCCTAAAATGCCTTTGCTTAGAGGAAAGAGGAGCCTTGGTGAGAATGTAAAAAAGAGGAGCTTCTCTCGTGTTGATGAAGCAAGACCCAGAACCAAGCCACCTCAATTCCAGAAGAAGAGATGGGCATCACCATCCCAAACCTCTCCTTAGTTGAGAAGGTTCAAATCTACTGATAGATAGGTGAGATCTTCTCTAAAGAAGCTACTTTTTCCATTTTCTTATACCTTGGGAATGACTGGTAGAAGTCTCTCTTACTTTCATAAGAGAATAGATGTAGCTGGAGTACCTCTTCCTCCTAATAGGTAGAAGTTTAAGAAGATCACCACTCCTCCCATTTTAGATAGTAAGAAGGACCTTCCTACTTCACCAACACATTTGATAGTAGCTAGACCTTCCCCAGCCTATGACTCATGAAGTGTCTTTGATTCAGATAAGCCTAAGGCACCACTGACATGTGTCTAGGGGGAGCATTTGAATCCCATGTAGCTTGGACCTAGTTTTCATAATTAGGATGATGCTCCTAGGTCATTTGAGTAGTAAGCCACAGAGAGCATCTTTGGGACTTCATTCCAATGGAGGCCTATTAATTCTATCACCTATTAGAATAAGAAAGCTTCTTTGTCCTCTCAATAGGCTCCTTCCCAACCAAATCCACTAGCTTCATCTTGATTTTGAGTGAAGATTTGTCCATAGAGAACTCCTACCTAGCCATCTTGTTCAAATGATGACGATGAGTAGCACGTGTCTAGCACCAGTACTAGCAGTGATGATGATGATGATGAGACCTACATACCATCTCAAGTTATGGCTGATTTGGATGAGGATTCAAATGATATGACCAACATCAATGATTAGGGTCCTAGGGTGCTCTCTCCCCTTTTTGATGATTTCCAAAAAGGGAGAGATAGTTTTTGATGATGAACACATATGTGGTTCTTTTTATGGACTATTGGCTTTTGTTGTGGACTATGCACATATGTGGTTTTTATGGTTTTTGAGGATATTTTAGTGGCTGGATGTAATGTGGATAGTTTGTGGATAGTTTATGTACATATGATTCTTCTATATCATGATTATGATGCCTTTACATAGTATAGTTTCATTTTAGATTTCATGTGATCTCTACCCTATGCCTTGGGCTTTAGAGCCATTATCCTAGTTATAAGCTTGGCTGTCACTAGAATTTATATGTCTTAATATTTTTATTAATTATTCTTATTTAAATTGTTTAATGACTTACAAATTTTCTTAAGTTTTGGACATCACTAAAAAGGAGGAGATTGTTGACCTTTTGGTATGTCAAAAACTTAAGAAAAATGGAGAACATAGAATGTTTGTGGAATGGGATGATTTTTCAAGGCATGAATGAGAGCTCAAGAAATGAGGTCTAAAAAGAGATGTCAAAGCAGAGACTACATGGGCAAGATAAGAGAATGTAAAGGTATGATGACTAAAAGCTAAATGAAGATGCTCTAGGGATTTAGAGGAAACTAAATCAATAAGAGAAAGCCTCAGGAACTAGAGCTCAAAAGGTAAGAGGACTTCTCTAAGGAATAGAAGACATCTTGGTTGAGAGGAAGTCCATCACAAAAAGACATCTCCCAAAAATAGGAGACATATCCTTTTCAAAGAAGACATCTCCCTTGCTACCTTTCCCCAAAAACATCCCATCTTAAAAGAAGATGTATCCCCAAAGTTAAATTTGATTTCATAAAGACATCCCAATCTTGAAGGATACATCAACACTAGTCATTAGATAGTCGTTGCATGAATTCTGAGGTGTTTTTGAAAACTCTGATGCTATAAGCAGACTTCAAAATCTTTGGTATTATGCAAGAATTGTTAACATCAAATCTATCATTATCTATTCTATGCTATTGTACTTTTGTACTTCATTTGTTACATCATTTGCTTGATTGTTTGTAGAACTATGCTTCAAAGTATAAGGACCTGTAATTAAAGTTGCACTCTTATGTTTTTCTTTCTCTCTTGTAGCCCTAAAAGGTTGATGTGCTTCTTGTGAGAAGGAATCATCATTAAGCTTATTGAGATCCTAAAGGATTGAGTGTTTGTACAATGTTAAAATACTCTAGAGTGGAGCTCAATTTTGTAAAGGTTGTGGAATCCTTCAAACCACATTCTGAGATTATTGGGACTTTACAAGGTTGAGTGGTTTCATTGTGATGAAGCACTCTAGTGCAAGCTTAAGGCTTGTACAAGGTGTGGTACCCTTCAAAACACATTTTTGCTAAACAAAGTCTAGAGGTATGCAAGGATTCTACCCTTTGAGTGTGAACATACCCAAGTTGATGAACCACATAAATTTTGGATGTGTTTTGTTTTTGTGGTTGATCAATTTATAATTTGGGAAAGTTATTCAACCCCCCTTCTAAGTTCTCTATCCTCATTCATAACTTAGTAAATAAAAACTCAAAGTACTATATTTTAATTAAAAATGACTAAAATTGAAAGCTTCCTATCTAATATTTTTGAACCATACTCAAGACAAAAGCTATGATTTTGACAAAATGTCAAATCTATTTAATAGGTTTACTCTACAATCATGATTACTATGTATTACAAAATTAAATCCCAGTGTACATCCAAAAATACATTGACATGGTGTTTGGTATCTTGGTTGTAGGATAAAATTACATTTCAAATTACATCCAAATATACATTAACATGGTATTTAGTATCTTGGTTACATGAAAATTAAAATTTACAATAATACATAGCTTCTCAAATGTCTTTAACATCTCCATACATGGTGGACATGGATTTTTTGTATAATAAAATATATTATAGGAATGGTGACAACTTCCATAGTTATATGTACTACTATGTTAATAACTTGGTAAAACTAATTCTTTGTGGCTAGAATTAGCTGAATTATTGACAGTTCATTGTCAATGAATTCAATTGGTATGACTTTTAACATTACTTGCAAAGTTTGAAGATCATATTTACAAATCACCTTTCTACTACCTAAATACTAAGTTTATGAGTCAAATCATTATGATCTAAATATAAGTGCTTAAATAGATATGATAAAATAGATATTATTACCAATACATCATGAAAAATAATTATTATACTTAAGCATAATTGAAATTGTAATTTTGACTATTGCTAAAATGCCTTAGTCTATATTTTGCATGTTTTTAGAAATCGGTTAAGCATTTCAAATCAAGCAATTTAAAGCCATAGTAATTGATAGGAATAATAATACTAGATAATAGACAAAGAACTCAATTCTCATTTCTAGATAAAAAGTTATTTTTTTGCACTGGAGATAAAAAATCATAATTTGTTCATGATTTGGAAAATTAGATTTTAACTTAGGGAAGATTATATTTTGAGCCTCATTCCATTGAATCTAAATATGGGATAACTAATTATTTACATGTTAAAATTAAAGTAAATGAAAAATAAGTTCTACTAATTATGGAAAATGCTTGGCAAACCTACTTTCATGAGGTATTAAAACCAAGGTGATTTTTAAAATTTTCCAAAATATAGAATAGCAAACCAAGAACTCATTCATACCTAAATATTAGTCTTTTGGTGAAATTTTGCCTATAATATTTTTTTGGATTTCATGGGAAAAAATTTCTTATGCTTGTAATCATGTCACAAAGGATCTTTCCACATCTATCTTCCCACTTCCAAAGTTGCCAAATATAGTTAAACAAATATTTGAAGCTTTCAATTCTATGATTTGAAACCAACTATCATTAACATTATAAATCTTACATGAAGAAAAATAGGTTCATGACATTTGATCTTGACATCTGTAATTATTTGATGATCTATCCTAGGTGGAAAGGCTTTCAAAATAAATTTGAATAATATGGAATATATGCAATTCATAAAAAATTTAAACACTTGTGGATTAAGATAAATTTTTTGATAAATTATTGCAAAAAAATCATAGCAAGGGTCTTCTAGTCGAGCTCAACATCAAGAGACATAGCTTATAAAAATAGGTATTATGTGCTCTAGCTCAGGAACCTTACTTAAAATATAATTCATCAAAAAAGAACTTAGATAGAGTTTTGTTCCTTGGTCATGAATTTTTAAAAGGCTTTGCTATAATATATCATTCATATATTGCACTAGAAAGAAATTTTTATCATTTTCTATTATTGCTATTGTTCAAAGATAAGAATCCCCAAAAAACTTATTTTCTTATGCTAAACAAAAATGAAAATTGGAAATGATAATTCTATGTGGAAACATAAGCTTATTAGCCTTCAAAATTGTGCTCTTGTATCCCCATTCTTTGATTAGTTGTTATGGTGTAATCTTAAAAACATTTTTAGTTTTTGGATGTAGCCAAAATTTACCTTTTAATACTTCTTCATTGATCTACTACATCTCATCCTTAGTGATGTCTAGCTTTATAATCTCATATAATTCATAGACTTTTCTAGCACTAATGTCAATGTATCACTTAGAATTACCTCTAAAATGGAGCTTATCTCTCTCATATGTGGTCTTGAAAATTCATATATTGATTACATCTTGAATCATAATCATCCTTGGCCAAAATCCTAGCTTGTGAAAATCTTTTTTCTCATAAATTGAACTACATTCCTCCATTGATTTAATATCTACAAGCTCACATTTTTTTTAATAAGGTCATGATCTTCATCAAATTTAAAGAACTCCTCTTCATCCTATTTTACCTCCAAACACCCAACATCAATTCATTATCAAAGCTAAAAGATGTTGAGCATGAAGATCTATAAATAATTAGAAAAGTTGAAAATGTTGATATCTTAAAACTTCTAGGATGCTTCCTCTCTTTCTTTATGAGACATTTTGAAAAACTTGAGAGTTAGGACTTGTGTTGAAAGCTTGAAACTTGGTTTAATATATGCTCTTAACTTTGTAACTTCACTCTATGCTCTATAACATTTCTTTCAAAGTGGTATTTAAAGGCTCAATACTTTCACCCAATAACCTTTTTCACATTTGAAAATAGCCCCAAATTGAAGTTTCTTGTGTCAAGATAGGGTATTTGAATTAATCATTTCCACTTATTGAAGAGCCCTGTAATATCTTAAATTTTTTGAGCTACTCTTTCTAATAATCTGAATTAAAATTATTTAAGTAATTTTTGGATCTCTGAGATTTTAAAAATTGATGTGACATAATGATATAGCTCAAATGATCTAGGGTTCAAATCATAGGTACGAGTAACTATGGTTTTCCTAAATATCTTATATTAGGGCTTCATTATAAACCAATGTTAACCTTTTTGAAAACATATGTTCTATTAATTGAAATCTAGTTTAATAATTCTTTTCTTAAGCTTTCATGAGAACACTTGATTTCTTGTAGAATCAGACTTTGATCACTTTTTAGCATCATTTTGAGGTTCTACAAGACCTCATTGATGTGGAATTATTATCCTAATTTAAGCTTTAGAGCTATTTTTTATTCTAGTAGCTGTCTATAGATTAGGATCCTTCTAACTCAACTTTCCTCCTAGAATCTAAGTTTAGTTCTATAGATTATTCTATTATCATAATGGGTTGTATGCTAATGTGGCACTACATGATTTTTTAAGTAGAACTAATTTATAGGTTATCTTTAGAACCATATTTTAGTTCAAAAATCCTTTTAACACTCCTAAAAGATAATGCAAGTCTCCAAGGTTCCACCAAATTGTTTGGGTTCTAATAACATTCCTTTATGTATAGTAGTTAATTCTTACATGGCTCTTCACTTGTGCATAATGCCTTGTGAGCCCTAATTTTCTAATAAAACTAACATGTACAATTTTTTTGAATGTCATATTGATTCTAAAGCATTTGATGATGCGGTGAGCATAGATGACACTTTGACTTTTCATAGAATGGTTGGTAGATTCTTTGTAAAATAAAATTTACCTTTGAAATTTTATCTTGCATATATGATTTTTTGTTCTATGATATTTTTCTATATCTGGCCAATGATAGTTGATGTGATGTACCTTATCCTATTTGTTCAATGTTTTTTTGAAATAGAGTAATTGCAACCCTTGGACTTTTCATAGAACCAAATTGAAGCCTCCTTTTAGAATCACATTTTGGTTCAATGAGCTATTTGACTGTTTTAAAATAATTATATCTTGTAGAACCAAATTTGAACTTTTCTTTATAATCATATTTTATTCTACAAGCTCAAATCCCCTTTCTTCTTCTATTTCTTTTTAAAATTTTGGGCTTCATTGAACTATTTATATTTACATCCATTTGTAGATCATTTTTTTTATTCTGTAAGCTTTGAAATGCAACTTTTTAAAAACTTGAATCTTTTCATAGAACCAATTTGTGGCTTAGTTGTAGAACCAACTATGAGCTCAACAACTAATGTGTTTGGGCATAATTAAAGCTTCATCATAGAATAAAATTCATGAAATTCCTAAAAAAATTTGTGGTTCTACAAGCTTTATGATATTATTATAGTTTTCCATATCTTATGTGGCAACTAAGCTCCTTTTTAGAACCAAATTTTGGTTCTATGAACTAGTTCTGAATAGCTTAGTTAAGAGCTTTCTTCTTTTGAACCTTTTTTCTCTTGACTATGCCTAGTTGGATTAAAATTTTATCTAGTGCTTGATAGTATAGCTTATTAGATAGATTAAATATAGATTATTATTAGATTCCATTTGATAGTATAGCTTGAACATGTGGTTTATATGTTTTTTGGATCTTCGGCTACATACACATAATTACTTGAAGTTATTTCTTAGCTTCTTTATTTAATACTAAAGAAATTTCTAGTATGTCTTAAAATTTAACCTATCTTCTTCATGGAAAAGTAGAAGAACATTAACATCCTTAATTATATATTGAACACTCAGGACATTAAGAATGATTAGATACAAAGGTTTAAGAATGTATGAAAATCTAGGAATCAATCAAAAGTGTAGTTTTTAATATCTTAATTATTTTGCATAGGTAAACCTAGTGTTAGGAAATATTATAGGTGTACTAACCATATTCAGTTATTTATTTTTGATTTTAATTAAGAAGATCCTAGCACTCTACTGCTTACTCAAGTAGCTTCATGATGCACTCCTGGAGTAGCAACTCCTACAGGTTGAGCAGGTGTAGGGCTAGGAAGACGTCCTACATGTTCGGTAGGCCAAGCATGTATATAACATCCATGATGATAGCTTGGAACTCACAGAGCTCTTTGCTAATATGATCAAATATCTTGATGTTGGAGAGCATTGTGGCCAAGCATTGTGGATGCTACAGTTGAGAGAATGGGTGTGGAGCGATTGAAGGATGTCAAGCTTGGTGGCTATGAAAAGTTGCATGTTGGCAACTATGAAAATGGTACACTAGTGCTAGTTGAGTTGTAGGATGCTCACCTTGATGTAAATGTACTTTTTATCTTCTTCTATGTGTGTTATGGTATGATCGATGAGGACATGGTTGTGTTTCTTGAGAATGTACTCTACCATGGCAAGGGAGGATGCTACCATTATGAGTAGCATTATAAGGTCCAATCTCAAGAGTGGTCTATACTTGGATACCTTGTGTTTGAATATATGATGTAGATTTGGATCCAATTTCATAAGGCTTCCCACTGTGGGCCACCCCCATGACCCTGACAGCAATTGCCTATGTCATTGATTAAGGGCATCTACATATATGTAGATTAGTAGAGCAAATGTATCATATTTTAGCCTATTATGTGTTTTGAGCTTAGTTGTAGAGCTTTTATTTTTGTGCATATTTGATCTTTTGTTCTATATTTCACAAGGAAGTGTGTCTACCGCATTAGTACATAGAGCTAATTTGTAGATCCATTTTTGATTCTACAAAATAACTCTTCCAACTTAGCTTTTCTTTTAGCTTTATGAAGATACCTCAAATTGTTTTAGCTTTATGAAGATATCATAAATTGATTTTATTATGTCACCTCTGGTTAATGGGACCAATCTTAAATAGTGTAAGAACGAAAAAATTTGGTGCTAAAAGAACTAAAAATTTCCATGCGTAATAGTTTGACTCTAGGATCCATGAGCCTTGAAAAGGATCCAAAGTGCCATAAACAGTCTTGTCAATTACTTGAGGATTTAAGAAAACTATTATCAGGATGAAATATTGATAAAAATGTACTAGAAAATGCATGAATAACATAGCCTACATCGAAATATAGTAGCAAAAAATAATGAGAAAATGAACCAAAAAACTATAAATGTTTGTATTAATACTATGAAAATATAAGGTTTAGAAAGTACAAAATTTGGAATTACAATTTTTCCATAGACCCTTAAAAATAACAGTGAAAATCTAGCTTATGGATGGGTAATGTGTGTCCTATAGTCCTTCCAAATATGCTTACTTCACTATTTACTGATATGCTGTAATAGGATCTCGATGCTACAATTATCTACTCTTAAAAATGGATCTAGACTCTTGAATCTATCTCTTTAAAAAGTCTCAAGTTTGGAAGAGTTGCAAAAATAAAAAAGACTTTAAGATGATGATGATTTTGATTTAAATAGGCCATGCATTTGTTGATTCTTTTCTGACTTTATTTTAGTTGATTTCTAAAAAATTTCTAACATTCCTTGCGACATTTTTAATGCTTTCAATGGCCAAAATTGACAATGTGTGGTATGCCAATGTTTTTTTCTTTTTGAATTTTTGGGGCTAAAATACCAATGTGTATGACACTTTTCACCACTGAAAATAAAACATAAGGGTGTTAGTGGGAAGATGAATGGGCAAGCTTAACATGAGGTAAACCAAGAAATATGTAAGTGGGTTCTTCCCAAAGTAAGCATATGTCTAATAAGCCCTTGCATATCCTCATCACAAGGAGTCCATAGGTGCTAAGGATGATGAATGATTATTTCAAGTTAAGTTCCATACCCATATGAGGGATTGTCTTAGGATTATGTGAATTACAAATCAAAATGATCAATTTACCATGGCATGAGGTGGTGAGGTGGTAGATGATGGAATAAATATATGGTAGCTAGAGAATAATGGAAAAGGTATCTACATCTTAGTTACATAAGATCCTTGGTGAATTATGTAATTAAGATGATCTATCACCAGTTTTTTCTAAGTCTAGACCAAGTCCATTCTAATTATAGTGACCTTGCATTGATATATTCCTTCTCTTCTACCATCAAGAGTCTATGAGAACCACAGAGAAAAATCATCACTCTAAGAGAAGAAGAAAAGAGAAGAAGGAAGTAGTTAGAACCTTACTTAAAGGGGATCTTCAAACATGGGTAACATGTCTTTCTACCCTCATAACCAATTCTTTTAGCCCATGAAATTATTTAAGGAATGTGCTTTGAATTTCTTTTTTTTTTTTTCACAGGAACCACACCATGCAAAGACGTGCTTTCTTTTATGGTCAAAAATAAGCATGATGATATACCAATGCAAAATCATAAAATGCAATAAGGATGTTGATAAAAGAAAATAGAAAATCCCCTTGAGATCACATCCTTTTCCATTTTCACATGGCACTTTCCTAGTTCATTAGGTAGCAAGATCACATGTTACATTTTAGTTTCAATGTGAAAGAAACTTCATGGTCTCATGATGCAAACTCCATATGAAATAGATGGAATGCATGGATATTGTAAAATCATGGCCTAATACCCCATGAAAAATGAGAAACAGTTACTAGAAAACATAATCCAAGGATAATATTAGCCTATTTTAAATCAATCAAAATCTTGATAGTTGCATTTAAACACTTTCAAGATTTCACAGTAGCAATGGAAAAAAAATATAAGATTTTGAATAAGATTATTTTAAACATAAAGAAAATACCAATAAGATAACAAAGAAAAAGGAAAATATATAAAATAATTAATAAAATATTTATGAAAATGAAAAAAATATAAAGAACATTGTAGAACAAAAAAATAAAAATCATGTATTCTCATCAAGATTCATGCTATATGGATATATTCCCACAACTAAGTTGAAGGGAGAAGATTCAAAAAATAAAGTGTGCTTATTTTTAATTAGAGGTGTTAGTGTTGTTGTTAGTTAGTTGGGATTCCAAAAATGATTGAATTGTTGGACATTGAGTAACATGTTCTTATGAGGGCTTGTTGAATGGTAAATTATTAAGGCCTGAGAAGAAAAAGTTAAGTGGATTATGTAATGTTCTTTCCATGATGTCTAGAAATTAGTTCATTTAGGTACATGCATGGGATTCTAATAGAGAACCTTATCCCTTGGTTTGAATGTATCTTTCCTTATTCATGCTTCATGACATTCTTTATTACATGCCTTGTGTACTTCTTCATCATTAAGACCACTCTTCAATTTCCATCTAGTACATTGAGTGTTATGATTTGTTCATTTTATGCTAGTTTAACACCTAAATCAATTTTAGAAGTTGTTGTGAGTGTACAAAGTTCAATTTGAATTGGAAGATTGGATAACTTTCCATATACTAACTCATAGGGAGAGTAGCTTATAGGAAGTTTTCATATTGAGCAATATGCTTATAGGACATCATTGAGCTTGGTACTCCAATATTTCCTATATCTACTAATGTTTTGCATTAATATTCTTGTAATTTTCCTATTGGTTACTTTAGCTTGACCATTTTCTTGGGGGTGATATGAGGTAATAAATCTATTTTGCACCTCCAAGCATTGCATTAAATTGCAAAAAGTAGTCCCTGTGAAATATGTCCTATTATTTGAACTTAATGCTTTAGGGACATCAAACCTATTTACCACCTATTATTGAACAAATTGAGCTATAGTGATGGATGTACATTTGGATATAGCTTTAGCTTCATCCCATTTAGTATAGTATTAAATAGTAACTATAATGTAGGCCTTCCCATTGGAAATGAGAGTGATGAATCTCATAAACTCAATACTCCAAAGGTTGAAAGGCCCTAGTGGTTGAAGCTACTATTGGAAACCTACAATGCTGGTGGTCATTCCTCCAGCTCACTAACACCTTTCACATGAATCAGACAAATGGTAAGCATCCTTGAATATTTTTGGTCAAAAGCATCTTGTCATGAGGACCTTTGTGGCTAGCCTCCATCTTATGTAATGGCCCCAATAAGGATCTTCATGAGCATCCTAAAGGACTTGCAATTGATCTGCAATAGGTACACACCATCATACTAGACCATTAGCATAAACCTTATAGAGGTTACCTTCAATTTCCATATAACGGTTGACTTGGTGAAGAAATTATTATTTCTTCCTATGATCCCATTCTATAGAAGTATTCTATGTAAGTAGATATGAAAGAAACTCATCATATAAATTTATAATCCTTTATGCTTGAAGTTTAATGGTTTTAGCAAAGAGGAGTTCATCTAGAAATTTATCAAATAAAGATTCATTATTTTCATTGCTATCCCATCTTAACTATCCTTTTTCTATTCACCATGGCAAGATTAAATTCTTGTAACACCACCAATAGCCATATAACATGAGAAATTACCATTGGTTTACCCATCAAGAATTAGATTGCACTATGGTTTGTGTGTATAAAAACTGGATATCCAAGAACATAATACCTAAATTTTTCCAAGACATACACCACTACCATGAATTCTTTTTAGTGATGGTGTATTTAGGTTGTGTATTCACAATTCTTCTTATTGCATAATGTGTATGATATAGACATTTTTGATCATCCATTTGTATAAGCATCATTTCCAAAGCATATTTAGATGCATGTGTCATTTTATGAAATGGCTTGTACCAATCTATGATGCATAGAATTGGAGTTTCTGTGAGCTTTTACTTTAAGTAATAGAGTGGTTATTCACATTCCTTGATCCATTCAAAGACTACATCTTTCTTGGTAAGCTCTACAACTAGTTTTGTAATTCTAAAGAAATTCTTGATGAAGCACCTATAGTACCAAGAAATGATCTCATATCTTTGACATTTTGAGATTGTCTTGTTATTCCTTAGATGACCCTTAATTTCTTAGGGTCTAACTCTATTCATTTTCTTGAAACTATATGCCCTAATAAAATGTCATCTATGATTATTAAGTGGTTCTTTTATGAGTTAAACTACAAGGTTATTTCTACACATCATTTAAGTACCTACTCAAGATGGTTTAATGCCTATTCAAAGTTAGTACTATAGGTGGAGAGGTCATCCACAAAGATGTCCACATCACTACCAATTTTCTATAGATAAATGCTTAGGACTAAGTGCTAGAAAGTTGTAGGAGTGTTATAGAGATCAAAGGGCATCTTTTTATGTGTAAAAGTTCTTCAAGAACTTATGAAGGTTGTTTTGGCCTAGTCTTCTATTGTAATTTGGATTTGATTATAGCCACTATATCCATCTAAAAAAAATATTGTAATGTTGTTCTACAATTATATCTAGTACTTAGTCCACAAATGGCAATGGTAAATGATCTTTGAAAGTGGCTGTGTTCAACAACATGAAGTCTATGTAGACTCTCCACTATCTCCCTTTATTTAGCATAATAATAAGTGGACTTATCCATTCATCATTCTCCATGAGATAGATGAACCCTACCTTAATAATTTTTTCAATTTCATCTTTCATAACCTATTTCAGCTTAGGATTTAACCTTTTCTATGAGTACCTCTTGGTTTGATGATGAAGACTATATAGATCTAATGCTAGCAGATGTATAGATTTACTCTAGTTAATTTATCATATGATTAGGAAAAATTTGTTAATCATTTGTTCATAAATTTTTTTAGATTTCCTTTCTATTCTTTAGTAAGACTAGCATTGATGATTATCGAGTTACCATTATTAAGAAAGACATATTCTAGTATTGTTGGTAAAGATTTTAATTCAAGGGATTCCTATTTAAAGTGTTTAAGAATGTTCAACTTCCTCCAATCTAGTCCTATTTTATTATGGAAGAGTTGGTTTTGAATTTTCTCCATTGTGGATCTTTTAGTGTGTTAATATGTTAAGTAAAATGAAGTCAAACATTGTTTGCATGGTTGTGTGACTATTGTGTTTGTAGGTCTACGTACATGGGAAACCAAAATGAGCTAAAGCCTACATAGATGACAAGAAACAAACTAGTCTAGAGCTCATAGCAGAAGATCATCTACAAGGTTTCAAATGAATGTGCAAGAATTCCAAAGAACATGGACAAGGACCAAATACAATACAAGCAAAGTTATCATCATTAAAGCATGCAAAAGATCAAGGTTATGGACAAGGAATGATGATTTCAAAGGACAAAGAAAGTTGAAGAAAGACATCTCTGGGAAATAGTGGACATCTTGGTAAAATTAGAGTGAACACAAGCAAACATGTTTTAAGAAATAGTAGACATCTTTCCTCATGAAAAGATGTTTTTCACTAGGCAAATATGTCTTCACAAAATACAAGCCAATGTTAGAAGGACATCTTTCTCTAGACAAAGACCTTTTCCAAAATGGAGATTTTAGAAAGAAATCGTTCTTAGACAAATATGTCTTCGTAGAATAGAAGGCAAATTCAAAAAGATGTCTCAAGCACAAAGAAGACATTTTCCATGACTATTAGTAACTATTACCTAGTCGTTGCACAAGTTCCAAGATGGATTTAAAAACATGGAAACTATAAGAAGACATCATATGCATTAGAAAATATGCAAGCTTATGTGTAATCATTGTACAATAATTTTTCAATAATTCTAATCTCTATTGCTCTTCATTATATCGTCATTTGTTCATTGTAAAGTGTGGTCAACAAACTGAGTTGCATTTATCCCTTCTAATTGCTCTGTATTTTTGCCTTGTGAGGTTGATGCGCTTCTTGTGGAAAGGCATCTTGCTTAAGCTTGTTAGAATCCTATGAGATTGAGTGATTGGTGTTGTGGAACAACACTTCGAAGAAAGCCTGAAAACCACATTCTAAGCCTAACAAGACCTTGCAGGATTAAGTGGTTGGTGTTGCAGCACAACACTTTAGAGTAGCACTTGTAGATTATATAGGGTGTGAACCCTTCAACCACATTTGAGAGTAACAAAGGCCAAAGGTGTGCTAGCGATCTATCCTTTGAGTGTGGACTATCCAATTTTCAGAACCATGTTAAATTTGGTGTGTGTGTGTGTGTGTGCACGTGCATGTGTGTGTGCTTCTATTTTACAAAGTTTTAATTTAGGAAACTTGTTCATCTCCCCCCTTCTAATTTCAATGATCCAAAAGTCCTATTAAAGCTTAGTACTCTTCTCTATCATCATCAAATTCAAGAGTGAATAATGGAGGGGACAACTTACACAAAGCTACCCATTTTCGACAAATTTAACTTCACCTATTAGAAAGCAAGAATGCAAGGGTTCTTTGAATACATGGAGTTTGAAGTGTGCAAGTCAATCCTTTAAGGCTATGCTCCTCCTATCAATAGCTCCACTAAAATCATCAAGCCTTGCAACAAATGGACACAAGAGAAAACGGATAAGTTTATGTTTGATTCAAAAGAAAAAAAGTTATTTATAGTGTGCATTTAATAAATTTGAATTTAATAGAGTAGTAGGATGTAAAAATGACAAAGAAATTTGACAAACTTTATAAGCTACCTATGATGGAAGATCTATTATTAAGCAATCAAAATTATTAGTTTTACAAGGTAAGTACGATAAAGTCCAAATGATAGAAGGTGAGAAAATAAAAGATTATTTCTCTAGGGCTAATGATCTTGTTGTAGCTATTAGAGGAATAGGAAAAGATCTAACCTAAAGTGATGCCATCATCAAAATGATTAGAACTCTACAACTAGAGTTCAGACCAAAGGTCACATCTATGGAGGAAATCAAAAATTTCTCAACATTAAAATTTGAAGAGCTTCAAAGTTCTCTCATTACTTATGAAATGAATCTCATAAGTGAAGGAGCAATCCAAGAAAGAACTATTGCTCTAAAGATTAGCTCCAATGATAAGAAGTCAAATGAGCATGATGAGGGTAGCAAAGATGAGATTGTCCTTTCCTCAAGAAAATTATAATAATTTCTTACAAGAAGAAACAAGGGAGCATCTCAAAAAAGACCCAATATTTTCAGAGGTAGATAGAGATAAATTTTTTTTAAATGCTTCTAACTTAGATTTCACTTCTATAGAATGTTGGGTTTATGGAGGAAGAGGCCATATGACCTTCAAATGTCCTAGTAATCCAAATGATAGCAAGGTTTAGCCACAGAATAGATCCAATGATGAGGAACTAAAAAATACCAACTTTTATACAAGTTGAGATGATAGTGAGCAAAGAGAATAAGAAGCATGAAATTCTTCCAAAGATTCACATCTCATATGCATGGCACTTAACAATGAAAATTCCTCACATATGGCTAAAAAAGATTGTAACTATGATAAGAGGTATAGTGAATTTAAAGAAGATTTTTTTCTTTTACATCATTTCATTAGGAAGGCAAAGAAACTAGTACTTTCTAATCTAGATGCTATTCATGCTGAAATAAAAGAAGAAATCTCAGACATAAAACCTAAGATTCAATAACTAACCTCTTTTAATAGTATTCTAGCAAGTTTCAAGAAGATAAGACTCCTAAAAATCTACCAAAGAATTTAGAGGAAGAAACACATGAAGATTCAAGCTCAAGCTCAAGCACAATAAGGTTTGATAATTTTGATCATGAGGATAATACTTTATTTATGTGTAAAAAAATGTGGTTGTAAGTAAACTCTTAACTATACTTATGATGATCAAAATAAGATTAATGCTTGGTCTTGTCAAAAAGGCTTGGGTAAGGAAATTGTGTAGGTACTAATAAGTGAGAATGAAGAGAGGTGGAGAATTGAAAATTATGCAATAGGTGATCAAAGGTTCTATCATAAAGAGCATGAACAAATAGAAACATCACATATATGATCTAATAAGAGAGAACCGAAGGATGAGGAGGTACTTCATGATAGGGAACCTCATCCTAAACTTCATTAATATTCTTTTCTCCTTAACAATCAAGGTAAGTTAAGGTAAGTTTTCATCTCTTTGCTTACTAGGTAAATAAGAACATGATTTGAAAAGTCAAAAATTGTTTGTGTTTTGAAAAGTAATAGAACAATTTTTCAGAGAATCCCTTACATTCATTCTTGAGCTTGATATAATTGACACTATCGAAATATGTGTGAAGCATCAATTTTAATTTTCTTTAGATCATTATCTTATTGATTTTTGTGATGTTATGATGATCTACTTATAAGCTCATGGCCTTTGGGATATTTTTTCTATTTATAAGATAAGACAATCCTATCAATATTACTGATTGCAGATCTTAGTCGTCACATTTGAGCTTAATGTTGATCTACAATTGTAGTGCATTTGTGATTTATAACATTTGTACACTAATAGTCTAAGATAAGCAACATATGTGTAGGGGGGAGCACATTCCTCATTATCCATCACCATCTTGGAGATCACTAATGTAGTGGGAGTCTTTGAAGACTTCAACAAAGGGTCACTTAAAGAAAAAAATATTTCAAAATGAACAAGATAAGGATATCAAGAGGTATTTTTTAAGTGGATGGCCAAGTCTTAAATTAGTGATATCCTCTCGCATGATTCTCATTTTTTTTGAAAAATGGTTGTGTTTATGACATTTCCTTCTACATAAATCAAAATATGCATGTTTCTTTCATGACTTCTATATCCTTTGTGTTGATGTTTTCCAAATTTTTGGTTGAAAATAAAGATACAAGTTCTAATGAGATATCTGTTTCAATTAGATAGGTTTCTTGATCTATACTTGGTATTTAACATCAAATCATCTATTTTTGCCTTTTTGTTGATTAATTGTAAATCCTTGTTTTGAACTGATAATAGTAGGTCTTAATATATCATTAGCCCACCTATTTGATGTTCAAGCATAAGCTAAAGTAAGAAGTACATATATCTTTAAGAAAGAATGCAAATAGTAATATTATTCCTTATAACAATATGAGCAAGCACATGATCATTCTGATTTTGGGAAAATATCCATGATTTTGATTGAAACATCCTTTGAGTAGTTTACCTTGAGATGAACTTCCTAGATCAAGAATTTAAAATATGGCATAACTAATCTCAGATTGTGAAGATGTATTCTCCTTATCAGATATGCCCATTTGCTGATGTTTTACAAAGATGAAGAATATTTGAACATTAAAAGAATTATGTACTACTAATGACTTATTGAGATAGGTTTCTTGATCTTCAAAGTTTACACTTCACTACAAGCTCTAATTTTGAATATAACTTGGAAGGCTTGAATCAGTACTTGAAAAAAATAGGAGCACCTGTTCATGGATCTTAGTGCTAAAAAATATGTACTCATTAAACTAATTTTCTTTATTTACTATATATTTTTTGGATTATGTCTACATATTATCTAAAAGTTATTATTCCTTTATATCTCTTTTTCACCAAGTTTAGGTGGTTTATCCTTTTTGCTACTATTCAAAAAGGAAGAGAGTAGTATGATTATATTTGTATAATCACTAATCCAATTTCTTAAGTTTTGAACATCACCAAAAAGGGGAAGATTATGGAAATTTTGCTATGTCAAAATGTTAAGTAAAATGGAATTAAAAGTTAGTTTCATGGTTGTGTGGTTATTGTGTTTATAGGTCTACATACATGGAAAACCAAGATGAGCTAAAGCCTACATAGATGACAAGAAATGAACTCGTCTAGAGCTTTTAGGAGAAGATCATCCACAATGTCTCAAACAAACATGCAAGAAATCCAAAGAAGTGGATAAGGACCAAATACTATACAAGAAAAGTTATCATCATTAAAGCATGTAGAAGATCAAGGTTGTGAACAAGGGATGATGAATTCAAAGAACAAATAAAGTTAAAGAAAGATGTCTTTGGAAAATAGTGGACATCTTGGCAAAATTGGAGTTACTATAGGTAAAGGTGTCTTCAAGAAATAGCATACGTCTTTCCTTAGGAAAAGACACCTTTCACAAGGCAAAGACATCTTCACTAAATACAAGCCAGTTTTAGAAAGACATATTTCTCTAGACAAAGGTGTTTTCTAGAGTGGAGACTTTAGAAAGATGTCTTTCCCTAACAAAGATGTCTTTGTAGGATAGAAGGAAAATTTAGAAAGACATCTCAAGCATGAAGAAGACATCTTCCATGACCATTAGTGATCATTATCTAGCCATTGCATGAGTTCCAAGATGGATTTACAAACATGGTAGCTATAAGAAGATATCATATGCATTGGGAAATGTGAAAACTTATGTGTAATCATTATACAATCATTTTTTCAATAATTGTAATCTCTGTAGCTCTTTATTATATCAACATTTGTTTATTATAAAGTGTGTTGTACATCAATGTAAAAGGATTAGAAAATTGAGTTGCTTTTATCCCTTGTATTTGTTCTCTCTTGTTGCTCTATGCAGTTGACGTGCTTCTTGTGGAAAGGCATCTTGTTTGAGCTTGTCGAGATCCTATGGGATTGAGTGATTAGTGTTGTAGCACAACACTCTAGGATGGAGCTCAAGATTGTAAAGCTTGTGGAAGCTTGGAAACCACATTCCAAGATTAACAAGACCTTATGGGGTTGAGTGGTTGGTGTTGTAGCACAACACTTCAAAGTGGTCTTGAAGATTGTGTAGGGTGTGGACCCTTCAACCACATTTGAGAATAATAAAGTTCAAAGGCGTGCTAGCGATCTACCCTCTGAGTGTGAACTACCCAAGTTGGTGAACCATATTAAATTCAGTTTTTGTGTGTTTTTCATTTATAAATTTTTAATTTGGAGAACCTATACATCCCCCTTTTAAGTTCAACAATCCACATCCATTTCATCCATCTTATTAGTATAAGTAGTTGTGAGGAGCTCAACTAGTTCCATGCATATTATTAAATCAAAGCTACTATCTACTATCAACCATTGGGTACCCTTTTGTTTTGTGACTAGTGTGTATAGGCACCTTTGAACATCAAACATGTTGGCATACTTCTCACATGCTGTGATGGACATGCTTTTTATGGTCCATATTTTTTGCACATAATGGCACCCTATGTCAATATATGTAATGCATAGAATCCTCTTCTTCTCTATTTTTCCAAAGTCATTTTCCTTAGAGATTTCTAAGGAAAGGTCTTTAATTCCCATGTTAACATTGATTATGCTAAGGCAACCAATTCTCATAATAATAGGGAAGTTCAACTTACAACTGTCTATGTGTATTACTAGGAAATCCATTAGATAAGACCATCCATAAATGGTGGTCACAATATCCTTCACTAATCCCAAGGAAATAGAGATGGATTAATTAGTAAGCTCTAAAATAAAATTATATTTTTTGAGTGGGGAAAAGTTTTAGGTTTTTAAAATTTCTTGGGATATTAAGTTTATTTTAGAACCTAAGTATAATAGATCTTTACATGACTCATTTCCTACAATTTGTAAGTAGGTTAGGGAACTTCTAGGATTAGATCTTTTCCTAGGAAGCTATCATGCATTGATCTAGTCAGTAACTACGTGTGAACATGAAAGTATGCATGTTTTAGGATCTCTAGTTTTAAAGAAACTTGTTGTTTATTTCAAAAGCATTGGAAGAAGGATTTATAATAATAGATGTCCATGAGGTTTTTAGTGGACTGCTTAGTCTAAAGAAAGATCTTGTTTGATACTTTTGCTTAGAACCACATAAATTGTCATCTAGCTATAAGTTTACAACCCTTGTTGTATTTCTTTGTTAAGGATATTGTGGAATTTCTCCTTGTGGAGGTAGTGTAGGTAAAGGAGTGATATTGGAAGGTGCAAGATGTGATGGTGGATAATGAGGAGGATAAGTGAAAGGAGATTTAGCTCACAAAGTAGGTGTTCTATGATATTCTAGGGGATAATAGTAATGGAAGAAGGAGGTATGACTTGTAGTGCCATGAGGAGATATAGGTTGTTGGACAATATACTAATATGGATCCAATTGACAATAAGGATATTGCTATATTGGTGGTGGCATTCCCCATGACTATGGGTTTTTCCATTGAAGATAATATTCTTGAGGTTGATATGGCATTCCACATTAATAACATTGTGATCAGTAGAACTTGGTTTTTATAATTTTATTGTGGATAAGGTAATCTCCTAGGTGATTACCTTTTTGCAAAATTTAAATTTAAAGCATATATCCCATATTCTTGTAAGTGTGATAATATTATGCAGCATTATTTAGGATGTTCATATTAGAATATGTCACATCCTTCTTCATCTATTTTAGAATTTGCAATCTCATCGACTACTGCAGCCTTATCTTTTTGCTAAAAATAGTCCTTGCCTATATCTTAACTTCTTCTTTCATTCTTTCTTGATTCCCCTACTCCATTTTTTCCTCCATAATCTTTAGATTAGTTTGTAAGTTCTCATCTAAGGAGTTTCGCATTTTGGCTTCCTTGGTCAATATTTTTGTAATAGATTTTTAGGTCAGTAAGATTTTTCTTTGTACCACTTCATAGAATTATGCTTCCTCCTTAGAATCACAGAAATGTAACTCCCTTTTACAAATGAAGAGGTCTCTATTATACTCTTCTATACTTTCTCACTTCTTAAGTTCTCCTTCTTTTTTGACCACTTACTCAATGAGCCTTCAGATCTGATGGACCATCATTTCTAATAATCTTCCTTAGTCATAAATTCCAAGTGTCTATCTAATTTTATTTTAGATCATATCTATTATGTGATGAAGATTTCCTTTTTAAGAAAAATCATGGTCTAGGTAGTAGTGCAAAAGAATGTAATACCTACTAGGGCTACATCAAGGGATTCATGATTATCTTATTTCAACCTTTGAATTTGTTCTCATGTTGGATACCTTGGAGTACATTTGATACTTATCATTAAATATCTCTAGCATCATACTCCATTTGCTAATAGATTTTGGCTCCAATAATGGGTACCAACTTTTAGCTTATTTGATAAATATCATAGGATATAGTTTAAGTTTTCACCACTTGTTCTCAATATTCTACAAGGCCCAAACATCATGGAAGGATTGAAAATGATGTTATGGATTAGCATTACAGCCTTCTTAAAAGTTAGACATGTTGTTCATCTCAACTTGTTTAATTCGACAATCCCTTTGATGTTTGGTAGAAATATGTACTTCTTGAAATACAACTAAAATTAAATGTTGTAAACTTTTCTTGGCCATGTAATGCCTATCCTATGAATCCTGAGGCTAAAACTTCATTGTAAATGTGAAGATTGTAACCCATGAGGTGCAATTTCACATAGTTTATACTTTTGGGATTCAAAAATGCCTTATAAGTGATCAAATCCTCATCCACCAAGTGAAAAAATTTATATAATGTCTATATTTGGGCTTAGTTTAAAGATTCCTTTTGGGATGATAAAATTAGCATTTTGATGGGTTTTATGGGGGGTATAGCATTATCCATGCTGGAGACACTTGTTGGAGGGTATAACCTACCTATCGTTAGCATTGGTGGGTATGACATCAATCATGCTCAGTGTGGAAGGGCATAATCATTACCTCTAGCATTGCATGTTTTCC
>MNCI01005009.1:253970-280791 GCA_015680685.1 Gnetum montanum | reverse complement strand
AGGAAAATATTTGTAAACCACCTTAGGAATATCATTGTAATTTTGAAATCCTAATGGTGTAACTCTTTGCCAAGGATTTGTCATTCTATTCCTTTGGATAGTTGAACTCTTAGACTTTCTAGATCTTCTCTTATAAATTGATAAACTAGATATAATAGGTGATCTTCTTGATCTTCTATTTTTCACTCCACTACTTGTTCCCAACTCAAAAAATTTCTTTTGTTCTTCTTATGATGAAGAATTAGTCTTAGAATCAAGAATATCTTTTGAAACTTTTAAATTTTCCAAACTATCAATCTTCTTGATCATGAACTGAAAATAGTATTTAATTTCTTAAGCCTTTATAGTAACAAAGAATGGTTGATGTGCTAAAATTATAAGGCTTATGAACTTATAGCTAAATTTCTTCAGCCCTCCTTCTAGTGCCAACACAACTATTGGCAATCGTTTGGGACACGACTGCCAATGAGTGTCCTCGAACAGGATTTAGGTACTTGTTGGTCTCTGGCAACCCCAAGGCCTAGATACCTCCAAATAGACTTAGTAGTTAATGTGAGTATGTGTGTGTGCTGTCATGAAAAATGAAACGGTTGGGTTGTGTGCAAAATTGTAAATGACTTATCTTAAAGAAATTCAACCAACTTTGCAATGTACTGTGAGTTGTTGAGAGTTCCTATTTTGTTCAATTACCTAGTCTATGCGGTCCTTATAATACCTACTTGTAACAAATAAAGTTTTGAAAAAACATTTAAGCAAAACTCTATGAATCTACTTCTAATTTTCCCTAGAGAAATAGATAGTTCCACAAGAAAACTAGAAATAGAGCGAGATTCAATGGAAATAGAAAGAAGAGAAAAAGAAAGCAAATTTGTGTAAAGATCTCAAATGTTTAAACAAGGTAAAATGATATGAGTAAACACTTTACAATAAAGCTATCCAAAATTCAATAACTACGAATTGTTCAAACCTCCAAGGCTCAAATTAGCAATTTCTTCAAGATAATCCCACTATGCTACCAAAAAAAATTGCTACATAAACTAACACATACCAGACTCTATTTTGGCTAGAAAATGGATGTCAACAATTGCATTCAATAGAACCTTCAAAAGACTTGGCAATTTATGATTGAAATACCACGAAGATTCACTTTAAAGATAAAAGAAGCTATTCTAGTCCTATCAAAATACCAAATATTTTCTAAACCCTCTTGACTATCGAATCATTCAACGGCTTGAATACATGCAGAGGCTCTCTTACAACAATCTCAATAGTGGTTCTTATACATTGCACAATAATAAAATTCACTACAAAAATGCTCTTAAGGCTTTCAAACACAAGCTCTTCTATGGAAAAATTTTAATAGAAATTTTCTATCATATAACAAGAACAATAAGAGTAATCTAAAAATTCTAAAATTACTTGCTAAACATGATACTATCTAAACCACTAGCTAAAAAATTTAAATAGAATAAAAAAAAATTAGCATAACTCATAGGACTATGACAAAGAGGTTGAAATGTTGTCTTTAACAAGTCATCTTACAAGCAATCTTTCACAATGTCTTCTTTACAAATGCTCTTCCCCCCAACTACCAAGACCCAGAGCGAGACCCCCCTCGGAGACCTTCCTTTCCTTCCTACCCTTAAAGCCCTTTTATAGTAACCTCAAGGTAGTTACAATCATCATGAGAAGGTGAGGTAAGTTACAAACATTATGGGTGGTTATAACCAACATAGAGATAAAGAAGTTGTAGTTGACAAGTGTTCCATTTAGTTGCCAAGTGGCCCATTCAGTTGCCAAGTGGTCACCATGGAGATAAAAAAGTTGTAGTTGACAAGTGGCCTTTGTAGTGGTTATAACCACCATTTCAATTGAGAGGCTGCAATTGTCATGAAATTACAACATTTATAGGAAATTTAAAATGAAGCCAAGTATCTAGTGACTATATTCACCATAGGGTTAATGTTTATAGGTGATGCATATCTTGTAGTTGCAACCATCATGATAGACTAGGGAGCCATGGATGACTTATGTTTTTTTCTACATGTCTCATTATGGAATGGCCATAAATATATTCATATTTCAATTTTATGGCCCCAAAAAACCATATTAACTTATCCAAACTAGTACCCATTTATCTATATTATTATTTTTCTTATGTCAGTTCCAATTTATGTGCAAATTCTCTAGATCATGAGGATGTTCAGCTTTTTGGAATAATAAAACCATAGTCAAGATGTCTGCAATGTATTTTTCACAAATTATTGCCTGAGCTTGTTTCATCAAGAGTAATGTTTGAATTGAAACTGGGATAATGAGCAATGGCAACTCCCTCTTATGCAAATATTTCAAATTAACAGGAAATTCATGGCTGTTAATCATCAAGCTTCTAACCTGTAGCAAAGAAATGAAGAATTCCACCATTTTCTAGTGTGGTATTGTTACTAGAACAACTGCAAATTCATCCCTGCTTTGGTAGTTGCAAATGCTGAGTCACTGGTGTCATCTAGATACACTGAAGCTCTATTTCTAGTGATAGTTATTTAGTATCAGAAGGTTTGAAACTCTGCTGAGCATCCTAAAAATTTCTGCACGAACTGTATGTGCCCTACACTAGCGAAGCCAAAGGCACAATGGAAATGATTACAACCATAGTTCCTAGCGAGACCTCCATGTGTGCTCTGCGTTCACTGAATTTCTAGGACCAGATTCTTGGCAGGATGCCCTTGTCTACCATGATTTAAGATTTCCGTTAGCTTCGGTTACGCACTACATTTTTCTTGGAGTTTATTTCTCTACCATGTCCTGGTGCTATGTCAAATACGAGCTAGAAACCCTATTGCGTTTTTGCCCTTTTATGTGAAGACTCCACTCTCTGTATACTGCAGATTATTAAAGGAGATTTTATTTTTCTTTTATAGGTTCTAGGAGAAAATGATAATTGTGGTTTAGGGTTCTAATTGCCTGAAATCTTTGCCCCAAATTTACCTAGGGCTTCCTGCATTTTTCTTTCTAAAAACCTTTAATCAATTTTATCATACCAACCTATTCCATGAAATGGCCAAAATGTGCCAACAATAGGCAACTTCAAATGTTGAGGTATGTAGATTGCACAAACTTTTAGCCTTGCTAAATTAACAAATAATTGGAAAGAGGTATGAGATGAAGGTAAAATTTGATATCTTACATGCCAAACTCCAACACATGGCTGTAAGTGATCCAACATTTCAAGAAAAAATGGACCTTTTGGAAAACATGTATATTCTCCACCATAAAGTAGCAATTTCTATTCTTGAATGGAGACTCAAGGAAGTTGAAGAGTATGGGTAGGTAGAATAGAGGAAGTATCTCTATGTGATCAAAAATTTTGCATGCTAACTATGTGTAGAACTAGAAGAGAAACTTCATTGAGTGATAATCAAACTAGATGTAGCCTAGTGCAAGATCTTGTAGGCTAAGAGGAGTCATGAGAAATTCTAGGTTGATGCTAAGAAACAATGATAAGCACTCCTATAAGAGCAAGGACTAATGCATGAGCAAAACTATCAACTCTTAGAAAGGGTGACAAACCTAAAAGGAAAACTTCAAAAATTTCACATGTTTATACCCAACTCTTCTATCTTCTTTCCTTACAAGAAAGTACATTACAGGGATTCTTCTCTCAACCATCACCCCCTAGTACTTCTTGATGATGTGGCATGTACTCTATTGTAACATAGCCATGGTCTATTCATTTTTCCATTATATCTTGCACATTAATGATATATTATGTCTAGTTCTAATCTTATGTTTTTAGTTTTAAAGCTATGGAACTAGCTTTACTCAGTCATGGGAGAAATGATGAGTCATCTAATAGTATTTTGTAAGTCAATTGTAAGCCATGGATTTGGGATGTATCTCATGCACCTAGTGTTTAGGGTTTTTACATGCATGATTAAGGTTTCTATTTTCCAAGTATTCATCCTTGCCTCCTAGTTCATACTTATAAGTTTGAAGCATGTTTCAAGCTTATTTAGAAGTTTCTAGCTTAGTTCAAAGATCCTCAAAAGGATTTGACATGTTCCTAGATCTCTAATATTTCA
The DNA here is from genome assembly GCA_015680685.1 of Gnetum montanum. Taxonomy (NCBI): domain Eukaryota; kingdom Viridiplantae; phylum Streptophyta; class Gnetopsida; order Gnetales; family Gnetaceae; genus Gnetum; species Gnetum montanum. Next base: position 276,709 of record MNCI01005009.1, on the reverse strand, counting down.
TCTAAGAAAATGAGGGTAAAGTATGATGAAAAGCATACATGGGCTTACTTATGCCAACACACCCCCTACATCAGCATAGGAACACTAATGCACCCCCTCTTGATGACCTAGTTTGGCTACTTTACTTTCTTTACCCTCTCAGGTGTATTCCAAGTTGTCCACACTATGTTGATGGATGGATCTCCATTGATGCATGGGTGTTAGTGAAACCTTACCATTGTGTTGTAAAAAATATAAATACTCAAGACAAGCTCGATATAAAACAAACTTAGTTGTAATGATTTTATTTAGGATTTTGACATTTCATTTCATGTGAACAGCTCTTTCTCCCTTGGATAAATGATATCTTCCCTATTTTGTATGTGTTTTGAGTCATTACCTTCACAAGCATAGCTAGACTCTATCAAAGTACTACCTTGATTACGTAGCCTCAAGCCATTTGATTGATGTGAAGTCCACTATTTGCATAGTGAATAAAGCTTATGGTTTTTTTTCTCATTTTTGCATCATTGATGCCTTAAACATCAAAATACCAAATATATTATAAAATATTAAAACCATAAAAATAGTTATTTCTTTCTCACTTTTCTAACCTATGATGATTCTACCTTACCTAAGGAAATCATAACTATATGGCATGTNTTACCCCTATCCCTATGTGGGATTGCAATGCATGTGTGTTTATTATTGTTTATTGTTTCTCATAAAGATAAAATCCATAAAAATTATAAAACATGAAATTAGAAATATTTTCTCAACCTTATATCATGGTAACATGGGTTTCCATTTGCATTAGATGTATTATGATATCTTTTATATTTATTGAATACAATGATATACATAAATATACTCAACATCATTCTCAAAGCTTATGACCATATCACACTATGATTTGTATGATATATCTCATTGATCCAAAACTAGTAGAACACCTATCAACCATGGAGATTTTGTATAGTAAGGAAGCAAAATATGGCCCAAACCCTCAATTAAGAGAAGGAGATTTTTGATATTCTAGTTACTTTGATATCACACTAGAAGCTACATTGCCACTACTAGAAGTCTAGAAGATGTTAAAATTTAAAAACATCATGATGGATGAGTTGCCATATGGTTTTCCACCACACTATCAAATATCTCATGGTATAGATATTGTTCTAGGTGTTAAAATTCCCAACAAAGCTACATATTAGATATGCTCCAATGATAAAGTAATGTTAGTAAGACAAGTAAAGGAGCTACTCTAGAAAGGTTTGGTATGTGAAAGTTTGAGTTTATATGGTATACCTACTATTTAAATGCCAAATAAGGAATTTAAAGAGATGAGAATGTGCATTGATGCATGTAAAATGAATTAAATCATCATCAAATACTAATTTCCTATGCCATGGTTGAATGATATTTTGGATAGTATTTGCAATACAAAAGTTCTTAGTAAAATAGATTTGAAGAGTAGCTATCATCATATCAGAATTAGAGAGGGAGATGAGTGGAAGACTATATTTAAGACATCGGATGATTTCTATGAGCGGAGGATGATGGCCTTTAGTCTCATTAATGCACAAAGTACATTCATGTACTTGATGAATGATGTATTAAATTATATCTTGATTACTTTGTTATTATGTTTCTTTATGATATCTAGATGTAAAACCATAATAGACAAGAACATTTGGAGGAATTATGGTTAGCATTGTAGTTATTAAAAAAGGAACAATTGATAGTGAATTTTCAAAGTGTAAATTTGTGAAAGAGGAGCTAGTATACATTTGATTTATCGTTTCCAAAAACATTTTGGAGGTAGACTTTGAGAAGATATTAGCTATGGTTGAATGGTCAACATTGCAAAATGCCACAAAAGTGAGCTATTTTTATGGTTTAGCAAGTTTTTATAAATAAATGTTATTAAGAATTTCAATGGAATAGTAGTAGGAATGATAAAAAACATCAAGCAAGGATTAAAACCTATATTTAAATGAACACCAACAACAAAAAGAAGTTTCCACTATTTGAAACATGCTCTCATCATAACTCCTTTTTGCCATTACTAAATTTTAACAAAGTATTTTTAGTTGAATGTGAAGCCAACAATGAAGTAATAGGAGTTCTAAGTCAAGAAGGAAGACCTCCACCTTTCAAAAGATAAATGGGTTCTACAAAAAATAATTTACCTATGAGAAGGAATTCTATTTTATTCTTCATACATTAAAAAAGTGAAGACATTACTTATTTCTCAAGGAGTTTATTTTGTACACCTATCACAAGGCTCTAGAATTTATTCAATAGCAACTGAAGCTCAACACTAAGTACATGAATTGGGTGGAATAATTTCATATATTTAAATTTATTATTAAACAAAAAAATGAGATTCATAATTTTGTTATCAAAAAAACCTATTGATAAAGAATGTCACCATCAAGGAACTACATGCAGACAATCTAAACTATGTTGGAGACCTAGATTTTGATAAACTTTGGTGATGGTTGAAGTTCCACTGTAAACACTATGTGATAGAAACATTACAGTGTGAGACTAAAAAGGTTCTTTATGAAATGATGGATGAAGATTACATTTAAATTATGATTTTTTATTATGTAGAAGTGCCAGAATTTATGTTTCTCATACGGAATTAAGGCAAAAGTTGATGACAAAAGCACATGATGTTCCAATGATGAGACTACTTAAATATACCAAGGTATTTCTTTTAGCCAAGTATAAGAAGCCAAAATAAGAAATATGTTGCAAGTTGTAAAGTCTATCAAATAACAAAATGAGTAGCCACAAATGCTAAACTATATTAGCCACTTCCAATTCTAGAGAGGTTGTAGATAGACATCAAGATGGATTTTGTCACAAGTATTCCTCAAACTATAAATAAGAATGATTTTGTTCTTGTGGTAGTTGATAGATTTTAAAAAATGACAACATTCATTCCTTATAATAAGATCCATGATTCAAGAAAGATTATAAAAATATTCTTTAAATAAGTGGTGAAACTACATGGTTTACCTTGAAGCATTATAAATGATCATGATAATAACGTTATAACTATATTTGGGCAAGAGTTATGATAATTATTAGGTTACAAGTTAAAGTCTAGTAGTACATACTACCCACAAACTGATGAGCAAAAAAAGGTAGTAAATAGTATGTTGCAAAATCTATTATGTTGTCTTTGTAGTGAAGATTCTAGATGGTGGGAAGAGTTATTGCCTACCAGCAGTAGAGTTTACATACAACAATTTTGAATGCAAAATGATAGGAGAAACAAAATTTAAGGTAGTATATGAATATCATCCATGGTTACTAAAAGCAATGAACATTGATGGGATGCGATATCTCATAGGCCACGATATCACGTATGCGATATCGCATTCGCCACGATATCGCATCCCCCATGATATCGCGTACGCGATATCACGTTATCTCTTGCAATATCGTGTATGCATTATTGCAGTCCGCCGTAATGTCTATAAATAAGAAGAAGCTCTCCCTTATTTCATAACATAGGTTAGATTGTAGCTAAACTCTAGCATTTTGATCCCTCCAGAGATAGATTATTTTCCCGTGTATGCCCGCAATGTGGTGAATGTAATTGTATGGCATCCTTTATTCGAGTGTGACGTACTTGGACATGCACATGAATGAAAATAAAGATCGAGATTACTTCATCATTGCAGCATTCACTTTGTTTATGTATTTATTTAATTTTTATTTACTTCTTTCCTAATTAGTCTCTCTCACCCTTATCTCATGTTAAACTGCAAAATGAGTACGACTTAATTACGAACATTTAAGTTTGACTACTTGGTAACCCAGTGGTGTACCTAGGATTTGCGCTTGGTAATCCAAGTGGTAGTCATGCACGAAGTCCAAGATGTGTATGGATAATCAAGGAACAGATTCTCATCATACTTAGGCTATATTATATTCTCTTACCCTTTCCTCCTAGCTTAGTTAATCTTATCTTCCATTGCCTTCAAGAGTAGCATTAGATTAGAACACATCATACATCTCACTCTGGACTAAAGCATATGTGACAAATATAATACTATTCTAGGTGGGAAGATAATGAACTGCAACCTAAGAATAATTTTTTAGGTGCCACAACTAGTCCATCTATGGAGTTCAACTGGATCGTGCGTGAGAACACTTGTATTCATATGGTTGAGTGTAGGGGTGCCTTGCCACTCATCATTGACGCCATTGCTGGGGATGGTGCTAGTTATCTAGATTAGTTATATCATACAAGGTCACTGTAAAGAACTTAACGATATATCTCATAGAAAGAAGTAATTATAAAAAGTCAAATAAATTCACACACAATAATGCCTCTCCTACAAGATTATAATAATGCCACACCTAGTGAGGAAGTTCATTGGAGAACCAACAAAATATATAACGATGAAGATTGGAGTACACAACCCAAAGTGAGGGTTTCTTATAAACATGAATGAAAGCAACGTCATCCCAACACATGAAAGCATAACTTACCTAATGATGATGAACCCCTACTAGCCACTACAAGCCTAACACAAATACAAGAGGTCATTCGAATCTCACATAGGCATTGTAAAGAGAGCCATCTACCAAGGCTCAATTTAAACAACTTCCCTACATTTTCAGGAGGCTATGACTTAGATCCGCGTCAACATTTACAAGCCTTCTACAATGCCTATGCATGGAACAACATTGATAATGGGTGGAAAAAACTTAAGCTCTTTCCCATGACACTCGTTGGCCAAGTGAAAGTATGGTATAGATTGTTAAAACCAAATTTAATCTGACGCTGGTCAACAATGGTAGAATTTTTTACCAAAAAATATCAAACCTATGCAAGAGTGTCAACCTTGAGGAAATGAATCCAAGGATGGAAACAAGAAAAACATGAACTCTTGGACATGGCCTTAGAAATATATTATGCACTATTAAACAACTGTCCAGGCCATGGGTTTTCCGAGGAAAGGCTAATGTACCATATTATTGATGGGCTATGTAATGAAACAAGAGAGACCTTAGGAATGTATGCCCGAGGTCAACTATACGAACTATGAACCCATCAAATCCAAGAGCTTATTAAGTGGGTAGCAAAAGAAGAAGGAGATATGGCTAGATGGGAGAGTGTTGAAAAATTTCAATGGGACCAAAACCTCAACTTAACAAAGGTCCATGATCATAAAGAGGAGAAATCAACCAATCACAAGGAGAAAGAATCATCTTTGCGAAGACAACAAACATTAGAAGAAGCTGAGGCAAAGATTAATAAGATGTTGGAATGGACATATCAAAAGCGTAGAGAATTTATTGATATCATTGGAGATAGATTTTTGACAACCCAAGAAGTAGGACAAAATAGTAGAAAATCGAAAAGAAGGGATAAGGATAATAGGAGCTCAACTGTCAATCATACGTATGAATGTAACATATTCCTGTATGATAACCCCAAGGGTCAATGTCCAATATTGTTTCATTTACATGAGCATTGGGGAAATACATTACATCCAGAGTTCATACAGAGATACTGTGTTCGATCACAGTGGCAACAATCCCAGTCGTGGGGGAGACCACCCTCAGACTAGAGACACCCTTTGTATCATCTGAATCTAGACGCTTATCTTGTTCAACATCCTGTTTCTCCAACTAGGCCAACACACTTTATCTCACCACAGTACCATTCTCCCCAATATTATCAACCCATGTCTCCAACACAACCACCACCTTGTGTATCTTATACGCCTTCTAACTTTCAACATTCTCATCCTTTCCCTCCTTCTATCTTTCCACCAACTGTTCCTAAGGTGCCTGCACCACAACAACAACTCATGAACAACACTTGTGCTACTACTACTAACAGTAGTGAAAAGCCTCCTCAACATCAAAAGCATGCTTTCTTTAAACACGGCCATAAGAAGGGACAATACAATTCTGAGGCCACTATGTCTTACAACCCGGCACAAGTCCCACACTATGGTGCACCCTTAGCTTTGAACCCAACACCTCATGTAACTTCATCAGGGCCACCAACTCACACTCCAACAACATTCCGGCCCAATGAACACAACTATGAAGAGTGACCACCCAATCCTTGCATACCATCTAACAATCATAAACATCATAGTGTGTCAACTTGTTATTTGGGAACTACATCGTATAAAGTGCCCCACTATGGTTATTATAACCCAGTGTGTGAAACCCGATGGAGTAAATATGACCAAGCCCGAATACTTTCAAAATGCAAGGATCTTAGTCCTCATTTATTAATCCATGTTGTCCTCAATCGTTTAGCTATGAGGGATATCCCTCATTCTAATAAGCAGGATTAATAACTTTTTATTTTCTTTACCTTTTTAATTTTTGTTTTATAGTTTTTAATTTTTCAACTTTTTGTTTTATCTTTTTATCCTTTTGTCTTTTTATGTTTTTTATAAGTAATCTCATCCACAAATAAAACACTCATGTGGATCATTGGTTGAGGTGTGTTCTATGTTATCAAGTCTTGAATGATAAATTATTTGGAATAGTGAGTCCATGACACTCACTCATCCATTCTACAAATAAGAGGTTATGTTCGAGGGTACAATGAGATTCTTGAAATTTTTAAAACTTAAAATTAATTTGGTGTTCATTGTACCCAGAATGAAGAAGGATGAACCAAGAGGGAATGATTAGGATGTGACATTAAGGGGACTTGCGAATTCTCTTTGGTGACAACTGTGGAAGTTATCATACTAATGAAAAATGGGAGTAAGATTAATCAAAGGGACACTTGAAAATCACATGCTGTTCTAGGGGGTCCCACTAGAAAGACATGCACCCATGCCTGAACATTGACGGCTTCTTTGCATTCAGTATTCAAAAAGAAAAAAAAAGAGAAATAGAAAAAGAAAATCAAAAACAAAGTTCCACAGAAAAAAGTCACTCCTCCCTTAAACAAAACGCCAAGTGATCGTACGCCTTGTTGTTGTGGTACTCTCATAGTTGCTCATCATGGGATGAAACAATGCAATGTCACTGATTATAGGAATGGACTTGGTCCTGATCTTGGAACGAAGGGTTAATGACACCTTAATCATGCTTTACACGCACGATTCACTATGCCTTGGGTCAATAACCTCATGTCCCAATCTCTATGACCCCCTTCTATAGTTCCTCTCATCTCACTATTCGTGTAATTATTGCTTGTGTCCCATGTAGCATAGAATTTTCATCTCATTCTGATGATATTTACATGTGTGTGTTTTATGGATTTATTGTGGATTACATTTAACCCTTCTAGTGCCCATAGAAACTTTAAGTGTGATTACACAAGGGCATTATAGGTTAGAACCTACTTTGGGGAGGATCCACTTGTGTAATTTTTTGTAATTCTCACTTATGACATCGCTTACACACACCATTTCTTACCCTCAGCATAATTTCTCAATAATTTTCTTTCCCTACTATTATCCCTCTAAATTTTGACATTCCAATGTACCATTACATACCCTTTTTCTTACCACCCAAGGTTTTATTGATAAAATCCACATCGTCATCATTAATTGTGCCTTTGGACATAATGAAATTACCCTAGAACATATTGATTATAGTCAATGTCCTTAATTTTCAACATTAATTTCAATAAAATCATTTAAAAAGTTGGTATTTTCATGGTTTCTCACATCACTAGGGACGAGATATCGCGTACAAGATATCGCGTCCCATGTGATATCGCGTACTCTATATATCGTACGTGATATCGCATCCTTTTCACCTATAAATAGGTCCTCATCCCCCCCACCCCCCACAACACTTAGTGTCATTTTGTCATTCACATGATGGAGTTTTTGAAATTTTTCTCTACGACTTGTGATTGAGTGACACTTGCTTTTCTCACTATATCTCGCTCGTTGGTACTCCGATTTTAATTCCATTTGAACCTGCTTGAACCTAGAGTGTTTAGTTTAGTCATGGGGGAGGGACACTTTCCAAAAAGTTCCTAACTTTTTTGAAATTTATCATTTCCCTAAGGACATCAGCTAGGGTAATTAACTCTAACACTTAGAAAAATTGTGCCTAACAATCATTTAATTCCTAGGTATACTGGGAAACTAAAATGGAAACCACCTAAGTCATAGGACTCATTATTATAAAATTTTTGGCATTATCACATGTGATAACATAAGATCATTAATTAAGGCAAGCAGTAAGCTATAACTTAACTTCAAAAACAACCTTACTAACGCTTGGCACGTGTGATTGCAGATGGTCCCAAAATGTGGACAACAAGAGGGTCCTACCCAAGGTGTGATCAAATGACCTAGGAGAGGTGAAGGACAAGTTCCTACTAAACAACATGCAGAGTAGGAGGAAAAATCATTTTGTATCCACCAAGAAGACCCTACTGCTATACAATCAAGGCCTACCCTCTCTAAAATCGGTGTCTGGTACATAGGGGAAACGTACCAATTTTGGCACAATAAAGAAGAAGGCACCACGGTTAACAATTGTGGTGTGACTATTGATTTCTCTGTTCAAGCCATTTTGGAAGTATTAACCCTTCCGAATATAGGGCCAAAGGTTGCTTAGAATGAGATGGACATTTTTATAACTGAGCAACTTAATAAACTATTGATAGAGAATAAAAGGGTGGCAGAAGAAAAAGAGAAGGCTGACTAGGATGCCTCTATGGCACGAGCAGAAACTTACATGTGTGCGAAGGCACTCAAGGCCTTACAAGAGGAGAAACTCTAGGCCATACTTCAACGCCATCAAATCCCAAGACCTGGAGTGCAAGAAAAAGGAAAAGACACCTATGAAGGTGCCACGACCACTAGGAACTACATGAGTTCCAAATTTTTGTAGTTGTAGCATATTTTGTGTGTTGTGTTTTCTTCCCACACTACGGAATCATTCCATGTTTCCATATAATAATCCCATACCTATCCACTGTGTAATCACTGTAACTCGAGGACGATTTTTTATTCAGTCATGGGGGTATGATGGGATGCAATATCGCATCCACCACGATATCGCATCCCCTGCGATATCGCGTCGTCCACTATGATATTGCATACGCAATATCATAGTCCACCGCAATGTCTATAAATAAGAAGTGAATCTCCCTTGTTTCATAACATAGTTAGATTATAGCTAAACTATGGCATTTTGATCCCTCTAGAGATAGATTATTTTCCCATGTATGTCCATAGTGTGGTGAATGTAACTGTACGGCATCCTTTATTTGAGTGTGACGTACTTGGACACGTACATGACTGGAAATAAAGATTGAGATTACTTCATCATTTCAGCATTTACTTTGTTTATTTATTTATTTAATTTTTATTTACTACTTTTCTAATTAGTCTCTCTCACCCTTATCTCATGTTAAACCGCAGAATGAGTACAACTTGATTATGAGCATTTAAGTGTGACTACTTGGTAACCCAGTGGTGTACCTAGGATCTACGCTTGGTAATCCCAGTGGTAGTCATGCATGAAGTCCAAGATGTGTATAGATAATCAAGGAATGGATGCTCATCGCACTTAGGCTAGATTAGATTCTCTTACCCTTTCCTCCTAGCTTAGTTAATCTTATCTTCCATTGCCTTCAGGAGTAGCATTAGATTAGAACACATCATACACCTCACTCTGGACTAAACCATACATGAAAAATATAATAGTAGTCTAGGTGGGAAGATAGCGAACTGTGACCTAAGGATAACTGTCTAGGTGCCACAACTAGTCCATCTGCGGAGTTCAACTAGATCGTGCGTGAGAATGCTCATATTTGTATGGTTGAGTGTAGGGGTATCTCACCACTCATCAAACATGAAGAAGCTAGAGTTTATGAGGAACATGCAGAAGTTTCATGCCATAGTGAGAAGGCATATGGAAAAGCCATAAGAAAAAAATAAAGTTGCATCTAATGCATACTAGAGGAAACTTCAATTTGAGAAATAAGATGTAGTTATGGCGTAGTTCTGATAAGACCAAATCTACGAAAGATATGTGAAAATGTAGAATATAAGAATTAGTTCATTTTGGATTAAAAGAAATATTTTCAACAATACATATGAGTTGTTACTACTCGCAAGAATGAACATCTCATCAGTTTTCAATATCACAAACCTATAAAAATGGACAACTCAAAAAGAAACACCTTTAGGAATATTCTATTATGATGGTGTAGAGAAAAAATCACCATTAATCATCATAGCTAAAGGTTCAAGCATGCAACTAAGAATATCTACTAGACAAAGGTGGTCAAATATAAGGTTTGCTAATTATCAATCAACTTGAGGGAAAGTTGGAAATTCTCTGTGGGAGTATGATGAGGACATCATCAATTTCCTTTATTTTTTCTACTATCATTATCTATTCTCATCAATCCATGGTCACCCCAATAATAAGTTAATTTCTATTATCATGTACATCCTTTTTCTCTCACTATTATTTTATCATTCTTGTATGTTCAAAAAATTACCAATGATGTTGTGATGGATGCCACATTGTTTGATAAATGTTCATGAATGTTAGATTTTAAAGTGGATGGGAAATATTGATTAAATATAGGTGTTCTCAAGGGTATAAAATATGGATACAAGTGTGGATGTTGGGTTCTTTTGCTAAGGATTGTTCTATAGTTTTTACACACATGTATAGTTGCTATCCCTTGTATTTAGTTCTCATATGGTGACACAGTGGTTTTCTCCTTTTCTATGTTGCCATTGCTAGATTTCCCACATAGGTTGTTGCATGTAGGTAATTTGGGAAGTCTAATAGTTGCTTTTTCAAGTGTGGTAGGTTGTGGCATCATTTCTAATGATTTTTTATTCATCACCATGAAAGTTTCTAGTTTGTTCCTATTTCCACTATCATGATGATACATTCACATTGAACCTAATTTTTTTTTCTGTTAGTAACAATGACCATGATGATGATTTATTATCTATTTTAGAACCCATAGTGTTGCTTATTTTCTATGAAAATTGTTAGCATACACTATGTTCCATCACTATATTTGTACATCAAATTGAAAACCTATGTAAAATTTGAAAAAAAAAATAAAATATGTGCCAAAACTCCATGTGTGTAATTCTATTATGGTTTCCATCACCCCATAGCATTAATAAAGTTTCCAAATGTGCCATGTCAAGGTTTTCTTCCAAATTTCCAAGGGTTGGAAAATTTCTTATCAAATTCTATAAGATGAAATGTATATGTTGTCTAATTTCCAAGGTAGCATTTAGGATTAACAAGTGTACATGCTACCAAATGAAAGATCATTAAATTTACGTTGAAAATTAATAATCATATCTTACATTCAAAAAAGTCAACATTAACTTGATGTTAAATGTAAATGATGCCATGTATAAATCTTGGATTATGTTTTGTTTTAAGTTTTCATGAGGTTTACTTATTTTTTTTTAACTCTTAAAATTATTTGCTTATTCAATTTAAGCGTAATGGAATTATATATGATTATACAAAAGTTTCATATATACCACATTTCCATCAAATATTTTGTTTCTTACCTTATCTAATCATATTATTTTGGGATGACTAGTGAAAGGTAGGTAATTTTGTTATCTTGTTATCTCACACTTATTTGGAGACAAAACGTTGTCCATCCAAGTCATACTTAAGATACTTTATTATTGTTAGAGAATGTTACTAAAGCATTGTGTTATCTATCTCTCATCAATTCTCCTATTCATTCCCCACTAATGAATTTTTATGAGCTATATCACTACTCACTATAACAATAATATAACCTTCAAATTTAAGCATTTTATTGCATTCATTTGGAGAATATGTGACCCTAAGGATCTATTATATAGCAACTATCCATTTCTTTTATAATTCATTTGTAGCAATATCATTCATTGAGCTTGAATCTATCACTTCTATGATGACAAAGTTTCTTACTAAGATAATACTAAGAGTAATATCATCACTTTCTTACAAATGAAGATAAAGTCTAATGAAGTAAAAGAATTATAATTTTTAAGCACGTAAATTTCTTAAATATAATCCCATTACTTATTTTATAGTGATTTGGCATCATTGGGCAAAGAAGTATTGTACATTAGAATGGTTTGGAAGCGTTGGGCAAAGGAGAGCTCTCATGGGCAAAAGTAAATTAAAAGGAAATTTTAATTCTAAAAATATTTTTAAATGCTTCATTTCACATGGGCTATTGCCTAGACCTAATGGGAATCTCCTATGAAAAAGTTAATAGCTATGTCTAACTCCAAGTCAAAAGTAATGTCCATGGCCAAACTAATAATAAGGTCTAAGGTCAAAACATACTAACAAAAGGGCTATCATAAAACCTTCTAAAATATAAGCTAAAATCAAATTAAATAATAAAAATAATAATATAAATATATAATTTTACCAAATAAACAAATTATACAAACAAATTAATCCCAAATAAAAGTGATACCCTATGTGTCAATGATCCATCTAGTACTTGATACCTAATAACTCAAAAATTCAACAAAAGATTAGTGCACATATGCTTAATTAAAGAAAAATAAAAAAATTTTCAAAATACTAAAAATATATAAATATTAAACATAGAAAAACATTTAAAATTAAAATAAAATANCTACTCATGGTAATCCTATATAGTGCAAACAATTTTATGGTCATTCAAAATATTTTCCTCATATCATGGTTTTAGTCCTTTTCTATAAGTTNATCTTAGAATATATATATTAAAAATAAAAGGTCATTAAAAAGCATAACTAGCCACATAGCTTTAATTATAAAAGCATAGGCAAACAAAATAAAAGGGTTAATAAAGCATAGATATAGGCTAGAAAATAAGATATCAAAGGTTCAAATCACAAACCTACCAAAGGGTAAGATATGTCTAAGGAAAAGGAATTATAGATTTGATAATAATTTTCTATAGTAGACTATCTAGCTAATATCACAGCAAGGGTGTAAATTTGATGGTGTTGATTTGATTAAGAGAACTAACATATTATTCCTAATAGATATCAAAATTGTAACTACATTTCCATAAGTTTACATTGTAATTTCATATATTATGTAAGAATGAATCATTTTTCTTACTTCTTCAAAACTTACATCATTAGTTAGTATAAAAGATTTTTCAAACTCCTATGGACTTACTATGATGTTGTAGTTTTGTGTGCATTCTTATCTAGTTTATGTTTCATGTTATCTTCTTATTTAAATCTCTCAATTATGAGATTTCCACTACTCATGGTAATCCTATATAGTGCAAACAATTTTATGGTCATTCAAAATATTTTCCTCATATCATGGTTTTAGTCCTTTTCTATAAGTCAATACCCATTTTACATTCTCTACATAAATAGAGTTTACCTTCTCCATTTCTCTCATAGTTTGATTTTAATCATATAGATTCATACTTGAATGGTGTTTCTATCTCATCAATTAGTAATTATGGTTGTTGAATAAACTTAATTCGTATTTATTCTCCTTAAGTGTTCCACCTAATTTTGGACTATGTTCATATGGCATAAATTGCCACTATCATGTGTGCACTATTTTTTCTTCTTATGTGTCTTCTCTCATTATGAACTTCCTTAATCTTCATTGTTAACCTATGAGCATCATGCTTCTTATGGATTCCTTAACTTCCATGTAACTTACATTTGATCATTTTCTTAGCTCAATCCTCATACAAACTACAGTGTGCATCTTGATGTCACAAAATATCTCCTCATCATTTTCTCATGACTTAGGTCCTTATGCACCTAATGAATAGTTGTAACCTTTTTCAATTATATATGCATTCCCCCCTTTAAATTGATTTTTCGTAAAAAAAAATACTTATTTTAAGATTGCTATTTTAGTATTTTATTATAATAAGTTTTAAACTCACTTTTAATCTTGAAATAGATTTTTATTTTTTTTTCTTCTTTATTTTTTGATTTAAAACTATTCTATTAAGTACTCTTTGCATTCAAATTTAATATGTGATAGTAGAGAACTTATGTTGATCAAACATAAGCAATTTGAACCATCTCATACTTCCTATTCATTCATAAAGAAGTTTGAGGCTAATAGATTTTAAGCATATATACAAATTCTTTGATAGGAAAACACCACTTTCCTATTATAATAGATCTTTGTACAAAACATCAATATACAATAAGCATTTATGCTCCATTTATTCTTACTAACTTAAACATTAGTGATGATTTTCTTCAAGATAAAAATTTGACCACTCTAAGGATAGACAAATTAAACAAACAATTTAACTTATTGAATAAACACTTTCACTTTAATAATTACATGGTTAATCTTTGCTATTAGCATAATTGGCCAAGATTTCTAGGGCATTTACTTTAGGAATATTAATGGTAATAAATTTAACTTACTCTTATCTTGAAGAATATTTAGTGAGTTTGAATTTATCATTACTTACACATGGTTGTATTTTTTAACCTTTTATTTTCTTTTGTTTTCCTCAACATTGTTGCATTTGTAGCTTTATTTCTTCCATCATATTGTTGATTTTGATCCATCTTCCTACTTTTCTTTTAATTTGATTTCTTAGTTCTTGGACTTCTATTTTCAATTCTTTATTTTCCTTTCATAGGACTTGAGACTTATTTATTGGTTTGTCTTTCTCAATTTGAATTAGATTAACTTTCTCATTCTTTCATTGGACTATCTCTTCTAATTTTTAAGCCACTTTAACATTCTTTATCTTTTGGATCATATGATACATACTTTATACATATTTTTATATATATTCATTTTTCATCATTGTTTCAGCTTGGGGATTCATGTCACATTGGCTTCTTTAATATTATGTATTCTTGCTCATTTCATCTCTTCGATCCTTAAATAATAATAGCTAGATTTTCTTATTACCTTTCCACTTCTTTCCCTTGTCAATAATAAGATTTTTAATATGGAAAGGACAAAAATTTAGTTATCTTCTCCACAAACTCTATTTCATCTTAAAGAAATATTTTTGTGATTATGTTTACTCTTTTCTTGTCTACTACTTTCTTTCTTCCTAGTTTATTCTTCAATGTTCTAGATATTTTCAGCCCCTTTATTTTCTTGGTTCATTCTTTAATATGTTATCCAATATATGTGAAGACCTTTAAACCTTTCAATTTTTCTTTGAGCTTCCTTGGCCACTAGTTTACAAGGATTTTTACTCTTCCTATTTTTCCTATTTTAAAAGTGCTTCACTCTTTCAATGCTAATATTTTAGAAACTAATTTTTTCTTCCTCATTCTAATTTCCATATTTTTGTAAATTGGTCACCTAGACTTAGTAACTTTTTCCCTTATTTCACAAATGTGTAATAGAAAAGGGTCTATTTATCTCATCTAGGACTTTGGAAATATCTTTATTATTTGATTTGCATTTTAACTTAAATAAAATACCATAAGAGAAAAAAGGATTTTACCTAATTTGAAATTTAGCAAGTTTCCATCTAAAATTTAGATCTTTCAATAATTTCATTTGCTGAAGTGTAGTCTTCTTTCAAATGTTAAATACTTTATATATTCGTGCTAAACTCTAACCTAACCTAAGCTAAGTGTAAGAAGTAAATCTAGTCTAGCATATGCAATGAGCATATATTCCTAACTTGTCATATACATTTTGAACTTTTGCCAATGTTGTGTAATTAATCTGCAATGAAATATAAATTATTAATTAAGTGTGTAGTGTAATATAGATTAAGAAATTTTACATATAAGTAAAATTCATTAAATGTAAATTTAGGCTATGTTAGAGTGTTGTAGTGAGTAGGAATAAATATCAATCTTATTATCATTCATGAACGGTTTCTAAGTGCAATCCACTCAAATAATACTCCCTATATTTAACTCAAATCCATGCTATGAGGACTCATTAATAGCTTTTAAATATTATAGAAAAAATTACAAGAGTTTGACCACCATGGTACCCAAAACATATATTCAATATAGTTGGTAGGTGGTATTTAGAGACTTTACTAGCCCAACTTACATTATATGAAATTATGTGGCATCGAAACTATGACATTCTCTAAATAATTCATCATATCCTCACAATTAATTGAAAAATCTTCCTAATATTAAACAATATTTGAACAAAGTTCAATACAAAATTAGGGAGGTGATTCAATTAACTAACTAACTAAATAACTAACTTGAATGTTGTGTTATATTATTTATTTGACTAGTGTAAAAAATGACAAAGGATTAGATACATATTAAAAAGATTACAAAATTATAGGTTATGAAAACCCATTTTCAACAATAGGCCTTTATGTTATTTTAAGAAGTGCAGCTCCTAATGTTATGATGACTCCTACAATGGATTAGTAACTTGATCCTTCATGCTATAATGGTTGAGGATCACCTAGTACTTTTTGACATCTATCCATGGATCATCAATGGTCCAAGCTAGAGTGCCTAGGTTGATAGATAATGGGAATTTCCATGAACATGATAAATTAGAAAACATTTTATTAGCTTATACAAGCTAGGTAACAAATAATTTTTTCTTGCCATCAAATTTCCAAACTTTTTCTTTCAACTCATAGTACTCATCCAATCTCTTTGATAGATCCTTAATGACATCATGTTTCCTAATGTATTTGGTTTAGAGTATCTCTAGTTGTATCTATGCTACTTGCAACTTCCTCTTCATCTCATTGTGTAGCTTGCTCTTATGATTAAATAAATTGAGTATTATTCTAGCTTATTTCTGTACTTTATTTTTTGGATAACCATCTATCAACAGGGTAAGATTAGCATATCTAAGGTTAGTGAGACTTATGTAATATGTCAATTTCTCTATTCATAAGTCCTTCATTTTGAATTTTTCCTAGTATATTGTTTTGATTTCATAAGAAACTCCTTTCTAGATAGCATCAATAGCTTGTCATAAAGCAACCTTGATGCGAACCTTGGTTTCCCTAATTTTCTTCTTATTCATCCTCTTCTGATGCCTACCTATTATCTATGATGTTTCTTAAATAATACTTACTTGAATCTCTCATTTTTTAGGTCTCAATTTCACTATGCACTAAAGATATGTGTTTTTCTGACATAAGATATGTTTCAAATGTATAGAAAACAAGAACATGTTCAAATTCACCAAAAATATGTGCTTAAAACATAAAAGAATAAGTAATGCTTGCATCTTTAAGGAAGCATATGTCTAAAATTATGAGAATCAATCTCATAGTATCTAACCTAAGCCTTGATATATGTTTCTATTTTAAATTACAATACTTGAATGCATAGTTCTATTAGCTTCTACCCAGCTATAATACCTAATGTTCCAATGTAGAATTGGTAGCTAGAATCAAAGCTACCATAGAAGATAGTGTGGATGTGATATTCATGTCTTTTAATGGTCACCAAAAAGAATCCTATGATAGTCTTATACTGAAGGCCACCTTAGTGGTAGTAAGAAATAAAATATTGAATCTCTAAGAAAAAGAGATAGGCCATGTTGGCTGGGTACTTTTCAATAAGTATAAAACTCACCTTGGTCGCATAGGTTGATATCCTATTTAGGCACTTAGTGGGGAAGATGTGATAGGTTTCTATCTTGAAGTAAATGGTTTCTAATATTGATGAAGCTCATACTACTTCTCTCTATCTCTATAATCTTTCTCCAACCATATGTCCTTGGTGTTATTATTAGATCAAGTGGTAATCACAATAGTTTTTGTGTTCATATTAGGTAATCCTAACATCGCAACAATAATGATGAGTAGTGAGGTACCCCCTACACGCAACCATACGAATCACAAGCATTTGCGCATGATCTGGTCAAATTTCATGGATGGGACTAGATGTGGCATCTAGATCGTTATGCCTTGATTGCAATTCATTGTCTTCCCACTTAGACTACTGGTAGCTTTGTCACATATGGTTTAGTCCATAGTGAGGCATATGATAATTAATGTTTTTTTGGCCTTATGTTTCTCCTAACAATAATAAAAAAATCAATTACTTAATCTAATTAACAACATAAACATAAATCCTAAACTAGCCTATGGGTGATGAGTGTCCATTCCCAGCTTACCATACATGTCCTGAACCCATGTATCCACTACTAGGATTACCAAGTGCTATGTCATTGGGTGTATTCTGGTTTAGTGGCTGCTATGTAGGCTAGTTTTTGATCACACACTTGTTCCTTAGCTTTGTTGTGGGTTGTATTAATATTTTGAATTTTCAATCCACAACTACATCCTTTACTATTAGTGATGCATGGATTCTTCTTTTGTCTCTCCATAATGCTAGATTCATCACTTCTGTTAGATGCTGGAGTGACGGATGTTGGCCTTTACATAGGATTAGAAGACATTGGTTGTGAAAGGAAGGGTGTTGCACTTGATTCTCATACTTCCCTTCACCATATGTCACCAATAGCAACATAGGAACTAGCACAATGCTAATCAAGTGCAACACCCTTTCTTTCACAACTAATGTCCTCTAATCCTATGCAAAGGCCAACATCCGTCATTACTTCAACACCTAATAGAAGCGATGCATCTAGCATTTTGAAGAGAGAAAAGAAGAATCCATGCATCACTAATAGCAAAGGGTGCAGTTGTGAAAAGGATGCAGTTATGGATTGGAAATTCAAAATATTAATACAATCCACAACAAAGATAAGGAACAAGTGTGTGAGCAAAAACTAGCCTATATAGTAGTCACTAAACTAGAAGACACCCAGTGGCATAGTGCTTGGTAATCCCAACTTGTCATACATGTCCTAAACCCACATATCCACTACTGGGATTACCAAGCACTATGCTACTAGATGAACTAAGTAATAATGCTACTAGGATTACCAAGAGCAGGCATGTTTACACACAAAACTGGTTATGCTTATTGTTGGCACATTTTAAGCCATTTCATGGAGTAGGAGTTTCAGTCTATTTTAATAGAAGGAAAAGAGAATAAAAATAAAATAAAATATCTATAAAGATTCATATGAGTTATACGGTGATGAAATACATATTTCATTTTTAACCTTATACATTGGCCAAAGAGTTTAATATTTCGACATATTACGCAATGCTTATTGGGAAAGGGTTTAATTCAACCAGTTATGGATTCAGAGATGGTTTAGCAGTGGTGGTGGATGTGGAAATTGGTTACACAAGCATATTCATGAATAAAAATTAACGAAGAATGGGGTCACTCCTGCTTTTCATGCAGGCCAGGACAGATTCAAATTGAAATCAATAAATAGAGATACCGATATTTGATCCCGTAGCAAGAAGAAGCAGTGTACCATGCCAAATAATTTTAGTAACAGAGATGCATCTTGTGATATAATGTGGCATAGTTCAGGCATAGGAAAAACGTTTCCTGGAAGCTGGAAAGATGGTACACTTACTCTCAAAGCGACGTTGTGGTTCTCACCAATACGACAACTAAAACAATGAAATTATAAAAGCTATGCTTGCCGATAAAAAAAATGTTAACAACTGCCAGGGATAACCTCATATTCTGCTTTGGAATTTCGTCAAATGCTTGCCGCGCAAGGTTCCATTTTTCTATTTTCATAGTAAGCCTAATTTCATGGCCAGGGCATGTAACAGTAAGCGGTTTAATATTTTTTTTTGAAGTAACATGTTACAGCAAAATAAACGAAATAGGGCTAAAACGCAGGCGGTGAACACAACACTCGGTAACAGATAGGGCATCATTTCTTCAACTGTACATGGCAGAAACATCATGGATGCCGCAAACATTGCCATGCTTGCTATGTTGCTGGTGTTTCAGTGCCCTAAGTACCGCATTGGTAGCCATGCTGTGCGGATCAACAGCATAGGAAACCAAGCCAAAGGTCCAAATTTTTCTTTTCTTCTCTACCGTGCCTACACCTGTGCCTGCGGTGATGGGCGATTATCGGCAGAAAATACTGAGCGTTCTCAAGGACAAGGAAGGTGTCCAGTTTCTTTGCTGGAGACAGGTGGTCACCACAGACACACCCACACCATTGGGACTTAATGCACCATACTCAAACGTGGCCTACGTATAGAAGCAGGTCATCATCACCGAGGATTTGCAGTTCCAAGCCATTTCACTGCCGACTTGGAAGAGATGGTAACTGCTACTGAACTGTGCGTAGAAGTGGTTCCAACTACCATCGTATTTTCAGGAGGTTCACTGGGCGAGACAATTTTGGCAGATCATAAGCTGTGGAGATGAGCTATGTGCAGGAAAAGCTATCGAGCAGCTAGTTTAACTGTCCACGATATCTCGGTTAACTTTGAAAAATTATTTAAGGCCTTCACTTTTGAAAAGTATATTTTCTTTCATCGGCCATCCCCTGAACCAATTTTATATTCAATTTTATTCATTTTTGATGATCTAGTTTCCTCACTAAGACATAGGAGTTTCTTGTGTAAAAATGAAACATTTCTAAAGCCTCAACTTAACAGAGATAAACATTGGATGTAAATATTGGATACCTCTATATAAAAATATATTCAAAGACAAAAATTCATGGGATATTTACCCAATATCATACATGAACTAGACACTTGTTAGCTGTAGATTTTTTATCTATATGATGGTTACAACCACCCAAGATATTTTTAAGTATGTAACCACCTTTTAACCCTATAAAAAGAAGACATTGGTGTCTTAAAAGGAGGAGGGGGAGAGGGAAAAAGAAAGAAAGAAGACACTTAAGACATCCTACTTTTGGGAGAAGACTTGATACTACACTTTGGAAGGCTATTAGCTAGCACTTGGGCTTTCACTTGGAGACACACTTTGGATTCTGGGAAGAGCTTATAAGAAGAAATTGTGAACGATTGCTTGATGGCTTGCTAAATAAATATTTCAGCCTCTTTGTCATGGTTTTGTGAGTTATGTTTTATTTTTATTTTGTTTAAATTGTTTAGCTAGTGGTTTAGATAATATCATCCTTGAAAAGTAATTTTGGGATTTTTAGGTTGCTCTTATTGCTCTTGTTGCCCGATAGAAAATTTCTGTTAAAATTTTTCCATAGAAGCGCTTGTGTTTAAAAGCCTNTTTTGATGGGACCAGAATAGCTTCTTTTTATCTCTAAAGTGAATCTCCATGGCATTTCAATCAGAAATTGTCAAGTCTTTTGAAGGTTTTGTTGAATGAAATTGTTGACATCCATTATCTAGCCAAAATGGAGTCTCGTACATGATAGTTTACACAACAATTTTTGGTATCATAGTAGGATTGTCTTGAAGAAATTACTTATTTGAGCCTTGGAAGTTTGAACAATTCGTAGATATTGAATTTGGGATAGCTTTATTGCGAAGTGTTTACTCGTGTCATTTTACCTTTTTTAAATATTTGAGGTCTACACAAATCTACTTTTCTTTTCTGTCTATTTCCATCGAATCTTGCTCTATTTCTAGTTTTCTTGTGGAACTATCTCTTTCTCTGGGGAAAATTAGAAGTAGATTTGTAGAATTGTGCTCAAATGTTTTTGCAAAATTTTATTTGTTATAAGTAGGTATTATAAGGACCACGTAGACTAGGCAATTGAACAAAATAAGAACTCAACAACTCACATTACTTGGCAAAGTTGGCTGAATCTATTTAAGATAAGTAATCTATAGTTCACACATAACGCAATCATTTCATTTTTCACAACCGCACGCTGCAACAGCAAACACACATACTCACATTAACTACTAAGTTTATTTGGAGGTATCTGGGCCTTGGTTTTGCCAGGGACCAATAGGCAAATCCTGTTCGAGGACACTTGTTGGTGGTCGCATCCTAAACGGTCGCCAACAGTTCTTTTGGCACTAGAAGGAAGGTTAAAAATTTAGCCTCTAGGTTCATATGCCTTATAATTTTAGCACATCAACAATTCTTTGTTACTATAAAGGCTTAAGAAATACTATTTTTAGTTCATGACCAAGAAGATTGATAGTTTGGAAGATTTGAAAGTTTCAAAAGATATTCTAGATTCTAAGACTGATTCTTCATCAGAAGAAGAACAAAAGAAAGTTTTTGAATTGGGAACAAGTAGTGGAGTGAAAACTAAAAGATCAAAACGATCACCCATTATATCTAGTTTATCAATTCGTAAGAGAAGATCTAGAAATTCTAAGAGTTCAACATTTCAAAGGAATAGGATGGCAAATCCTTGGCAAGGAGTTACACCATTAGGATTTCAAAATTACAATGATATTCCTAAGGTAGTTTACGAATATTTGCCTGAGCCTTTCATTCCTAGAAAAGCTTATTTAGCTAAAGAATATATTCACATGTTTGAGTTAGGTTTAGCTCATGCAAATATTCAACATCAATATCAAGCATGTAGGTTGTTTGTATCAATAGTATTACAAGTTGGGATGACATGAAGAATCTTTTCTTAGCCCATTTTGGTAATCAATTAGATCAAAAAAAACTATACTGTGGGCTAATACAAGCTAAGCAAGGAGTTGAAGAGTCAATTAGAGATTTTAACATCAAGTTTCAATGAATTTGTGGACTTTTTCAAAGAAAATATAGGCCATTAGAATAAATGCTTAAAGAAACTTATCTTAAGGCTGTCAACCACAACATTTCAATTTGGTTAAGGAGAACTCCAAACTTAACTACATTAAATGAATACTTTACTGAAGCTATATAGTTAGAAAAATAGTTGAACTTGAATCTTGAATAAAATATTGCGATTCAAAAAAGAGAAGAAAGAATTATGATTCCTATGCAAGATTTTGCTTAATTTAAAGCTTTACCAGGTCCATCTCATGTTAAGATAGAGCAAGAACA
>MNCI01005009.1:199594-251597 GCA_015680685.1 Gnetum montanum | reverse complement strand
GGGTTTACTGAAATTACCAAACCTTTGATGCATATGCTAAAAAAGGATGTCCAAGTAGAGAAAACACTAGAATCAGATAGAGCTTTATCAGAAATCAAAAAGGCTATACAAGAGGCTCCATATTTGGTGAGGCCTAGGCTTAAAGAAGATTTTTGATTATATTCTTTTTCTTCAAATGATTCTATCGCTGCCATTTTGACATAAAAAGATAATGAAAGTCAAGATGAACTAATTGGATTTTTTGGGTATCAGTTGAAAGGTTTAGAGTTAAATTATTCAGACTTAGAGAAACAAGCTTTCGCAGTCATCAAAGCACTTCAGCATTTTAAATATTGTTTGGAAAGTTCATTAGTCCACATTATGCTAATTGAACCTGCAGTCAAGCGATTCCTAGCCCAAAATGAGATTGGATTAAAAAGAGGAAAATGGCTTATAAAGTTGCAAAGTTTCAGATTTTCATTAAAAATATGCGAAACAATTAAGGGAATGGGATTAGCTAAGTTAATGGCCAGAGAAAGTGAAGTATGTACACTTGACACCCATGAAGAGAATTGGTATGATGAAATTCTCAAATTTCTTAATACAAGGAAAATCCCAAATAATTTAACTACAAGTAAAAAGAGAGCTTTCTTCAAAAGAGCATGAAGATTCGTCGTTAAAAATGGTATATTATATAGAAAGGATTTTCAGAGAGTTTTATTGGAATGTGTTCATAATGATCAAATTAGTTTCATCTTGAAACAATTTCATGATCATTTGAATCTATTTTATGAATCCCCTAAGTCAACTATGCAACATATATTTCGATATGGATATTACTGGCCTTCCATGTATCAAGACATTAATTCAAAGATTAAAAAATGCTATAAATGTCAAATTCATGGGCCCAAGATTAGAAGGCCTAGAGCCCCTTTAAAGCCATTAGTTGCAGATAGACCATTTCAGCAATGGGGTTTAGATTTTATTGGTACAATTACTCCTTCAAGAGTTGGACACAAGTTTATTCTCACAACTACTGATTATTTCACTAAATGGTCTAAAGCAAAGGCTCTAAGAGGAAGTTCAACATTAGACGTGATTAAGTTTTTAGAGGACCACATTCTAAGTAGATTTGGTCTACCCGAAGTGTTAGTATCGGACAATGGACCGGCCTTCAAATCTGAAGAATTTATCAGATGGGCGTCTGAAAAATCCATTTTCTTATTTTCCTCATCAAATTATTATCCTTAAGGAAATGGCCTAGCAGAATCCACCAATTAAAAGCTAATCGCTTATATCAAGAAATCGATGGATGGGAATCCAAGAAATTGGATTGATTACCTACAATCCGCATTATGGTCAAATCGAATCAGATTCAAGAAAGCTATTGGGACATCACCGTATAACTTAATCTATGGTTTGCCAACAAGAATTACAAACAAGATTGTAAGCTTAGCTTCTGAATTTGTTCAAAGATATAGTGAAAGGACTGATAAAGATAGAAGTTTCATGGCTTTACTTATTAAAAAAGAAGCTAAAGTAGATAAAGCAAGGGATAATTTATTATAGAATATCTCTCCAGTTAAAAGATGGTTTGATAGGAAAGCTCTGAAAAGAACTTTCAAGATAGGAGACCTTGTCCTATTATGGAATATGAAGAAACCAAATAAGTTTACCCCAACATGGATTGGTCCCTTTCAAATTACGAAGCAATTGTCAGAGGATACTTACAAATTATCAACTTTGGATGGCATGGAATTGCAATTTCCATATAATGTTTTACATATAAAACATTATTTGGGACAATTGCATACAACTTGAAGATGTCATTACAAAAAATAATATATGTATATACTATTAGGTAAATATTACTAGCAATATAGTATCAATCAATATGCTTAATTATGCTTTATTTAAATTAGAAGATAATTTTCCTTCAAGGCAAGTGGAAGCCTACAAGTTAAACAAGTAGAATTCTACAAGTTTAAAAAGTGGGGAAGGTGACTCATCCACCACTTAGTGAGGATTTTGACAAGTGGTTGAAATGCCTAAAAAGAAGGAATATTGGTGGAAGACTCTTGGGGAGAAGTTTAAATTTCTAGCACTTATAAAAGAGGGTTAAGTTGCTTAGGATTTCTTCATATTTCAATTCAAGTTGAGTAGTGAAAGTTAGAGAGAGCTAATGGAGTTTGAGAGAGCAATGAAAAAGCCTTTTATTCCATATGTGATGGGATGTTGCCCTGAGCCTATATTGAAGTCTTATCTAAAGGCTAGATCTTGTGGAGCTCCAAAAGGGTGTCCTTTTATGGCTTGGTTGTCCAATGAATTTTCTTTTCTCACTAGAGGTTTGGATATAGAGTCCAATGTTTGGGGGCGATACCAAGATTGCTCCAAAGAAGAAGAAGAAAGAGAAGAGCAACCAACCTATGAAGAGTCATCATGGGGATGGGGAGAAGCTTTTGCCTCCTGAGAGGAAAATGAAGGACCTAATGGAGAAGAACAGAAGAGCTCATCCGAAAAGGAAAATGAGAAAGATGATGAAGAGAAAGCTCCAGTAAATCAAGGTGAGAGCTCTACCAAGCTAGAGAGCAATAGGACCACCTTCATCACATCAGAGATTTCCTATGAAACAGTTAGAGAGATAAGGATTCCCACTAGGGTAACCCTCACAATTTAGTTTCCATCCCAAAAATAGTCCATAAAGGACTTTATAATGTATAGTTTATTATGTACAGTTTGATTTTCTCCTAGGAATGAGGTTTTTGTCCCATCACAGCTTATGTTAAATGGGAATTTTCCTCAAAATAGATTTCTATTCAGCTGCAAAAATTCAATGAAAATTTCAAGATGTTTTAGTTTTGAAATGAGGTTGCACAAGTTCCTTTAGTTTTTTTTTGGGGCAGAGATATTGGCACATTTTAAGCCATTTCATGGAGCAGGAGTTTCAGGCTATTTTAATAGAAGGAAAAGAGAATAAAAATAAAATAAAATATGTATAAAGATTCATATGAGTTATACAGTGATGAAATACATATTTCATTTTTAACCTTATACATTGGCCAAAGAGTGTAATATTTTGGCATATTACACGATGCTTATTGGGAAAGGGTTTAATTCAACTAATTATGGATTTAGAGATGGTTCAGCAGTGGTGGAGGATGTCGAAATTGGTTACACAAGCATATTCATGAAGAAACATTAACAGAGAATGGGGTCACTCCTACTTTTCATGTAGGCCAGGACAGATTCAAATTGAAATCAATAAATAGAGATACCGATATTTGATCCCGTAGCAAGAAGAAGTAGTGTACCGTGCCAAATAATTTCAGAAAAAGAGGCACATCTTGTGATATAATGTGGCATAGTTCAGGCATAGGAAAAATGTTTCTTGGAAGATGGAAAGATGGTACACTTACTCTTAAAGTGATGTTGTGGTTCTCACCAATAGGGCAACTAAAATAATAAAATTATGAAAGCTATGCTTGCTGATAACAAAAATGTTAAGAACTACCAGGGATAACCTCATATTCCGCTTTGGAATTTTGTCAAATGCTTGCCACGCAAGGTTCTATTTTTCTGTTTTCACAGTATGCCTAATTTTGCGGCCAAGGCATGTAACATTAAGCAACTTAATAGTTTTTTTTGAAGTAACAAGTTACAACAAAATAAACAAAACAGGGCTAAAATGCAGGTGATGGACACAACACTCGGTAACAGATAGGGCATCATTTCTTCAACCGTACGTGGTGGAAACATCATGGACACCGTGAACATTGCCATGCTTTCTACGTTGCTGGTGTTTCAGTGCCCTAAGTACCACATTGGTAGCCATGCTATGTGGATTAGTAGCATAGGAAACCAAGCCATACCGTGCCTGCACTTGTGCCTGCGGTTATGGGTGATTATCGGCAGAAAATATTGAGTGTTCTCAGGGACAAGGAAGGTGTCTGCTTTCTTTGCTGGAGACACATGGTGACCACAGATGCACCCACACTGTTGGTGCTTAATGCACCATACTCGAATGCAGCCCACATATAGAAGCAGATCATCATCATCGAGGGTTTGTAGTTCCAAGCCATTTCACTACCGACTTGGAAGAGATGGAAACTACTGCTGAACCGTGCGTAGAAGTGGTTCCAACTACCATCGTATTTTCGAGAGGTTCACTGTGTGAGACAAGTTCAGTGGAGCATAAGCTATGGAGATGAGCTGTGCACAGGAAAAGCTATCGAGCAGCTAGTTTAACTATCCACGATATCTCGGTTAACTTTGAAAAATTATTTAAGGCCTTCACTTTTGAAAAGTATATTTTCTTTCATCAGCCATCCCCTGAACCAATTTTATATTCAATTTTATTTATTTGTGATGATCTAGTTTCCTCACTAAGACATAGGAGTTTCTTGTGTAAAAATGAAACATTTCTAAAGCCTCAACTTAACAGAGATAAACATTGGATGTAAATATTGGATACCTCTATATAAAAATATATTCAAAGACAAAAATTCATGGGATATTTACCCAATATCATACATGAACTAGACACTTGTTAGCTGTAGATTTTTTATCTATATGATGGTTACAACCACCCAAGATATTTTGTAACTTACCTAATGTGTTGGGAAAGTAATCTCCTAATTGGTTGGCCAAGTTCCTTGGGAGAGAAGTTAGGTAAGATATTTTTAAGTATGTAACCACCTTTTAACCCTATAAAAAGAAGACATTGGTGTCTCAAAAGGAGGAGGGGGAGAGGGAAAAAGAAAGAAAGAAGACACTTAAGACATCCTACTTTTGGGAGAAGACTTGATACTACACTTTGGAAGGCTATTAGCTAGCACTTGGGCTCTCACTTGGAGACACACTTTGGATTCCGGGAAGAGCTTGTAAGAAGAAATTGTGAATGATTGCTTGATGGCTTGCTAAATAAAAGATTTCAGCCTCTTTGTCATGGTCCTGTGAGTTATGTTTTATTTTTATTTTGTTTAAATTGTTTAGCTAGTGGTTTAGATAATATCATCCTTGGCAAGTAATTTTGGGATTTTTAGATTGCTCTTATTGTTCTTGTTGCCTGATAGAAAATTTCTGTTAAAATTTTTCCATAGAAGCGCTTGTGTTTAAAAGCCTTAAGAGCATTTTAGTAGTAAATTTTGTTATTGTGCAACGTATAGGAACCGCTATTGGGATTGTTGTAAGAGAGCCTCTGCTTGTAGTCATGCCGTTGAACAATTCAATAGTCAAGAGGGTTCAGAAAATCTTTGGTATTTTGATGGGACCAGAATAGCTTCTTTTTATCTTTAAAGTGAATTTCCATGGTATTTCAATCAGAAATTGTCAAGTCTTTTGAAGGTTCTGTTGAATGCAATTGTTGACATCCATTATCTAGCCAAAATGGAGTCTCGTACGTGGTAGTTTACGCAGCAATTTTTGGTAGCATAGTAGGATTGTCTTGAAGAAATTGCTTATTTGAGCCTTGGAAGTTTGAACAATTCGTAGTTATTGAATTTGGGATAGCTTTATTGCGAAGTGTTTACTCATGTCATTTTACCTTGTTTAAATATTTGAGGTCTACACAAATCTGCTTTTCTTTTCTGTCTATTTCCATCGAATCTTGCTCTATTTCTAGTTTTCTTGTGGAACTATCTCTTTCTCTGGGGAAAATTAGAAGTAGATTCGTAGAGTTGTGCTCAAATGTTTTTGCAAAATTTTATTTGTTACAAGTAGGTATTATAAGGACCGTGTAGACTAGGCAATTGAACAAAATAGGAACCCTCAACAACTCACATTACTTAGCAAAGTTGGCTGAATCTCTTTAAGATAAGTAATCTATAGTTCACACATAATGCAATCGTTTCATTTTTCACAACCACACGCCACAACAGCACACACACATACTCACATTAACTACTAAGTTTATTTGGAGGTGTTTGGGCCTTGGTGTTGCCAAAGATCAGCAGGCACCTAAATCCTGTTCGAGGACACTTTTTGGCGGTCACGTCCCAAACGGTTNTGTTGCCAGAGATCAGCAGGCACCTAAATCCTGTTCGAGGACACTTTTTGGCGGTCACGTCCCAAACGGTCGCCAACACTTATTCCACCAATTCATTAACATGCATGGAAACATAAATATTAATTAAGTACATGGAATATAAATTTCATTAAAATTAAATTTAATCTAAGTCAAAGTGCTACAATGAATAAGAATCAATCTTGATCTTATTGCTATTCATGGAATGTGTCTAGGTACATTGCCACTCAAATAAGACATTGTACAACTAACTCAAATCCACACTACAAGCATTCACTACCTATTTTCTAAGACTATGGAATAAAACTACAAGAGTTTAGCTACTCTATTAATGAAAGAATTGCAAAAACATGGCTATGAAAAAATATTTATAGAGTTTATTACTAGGCTGCATTAAAGGGGTTGCATCGATGCATGAAATGATGCGTCGACAAGGCCTTGTCAATGTAACTGACTACATTGACGAGGCCTCATCGATGCAGCCTGTTATTAGAGCCTTGCCATTGGATCCTTGTTGTCAGAGCCTTGACATTGGAGCCTTTCAAAAAGTTAACTTTTTATCAGATAACCTAACCAACTAATGACTCATCAAATCGCATCCACAATATAAAATACTATAATTCCATCAATCTTAACTATAACATATTCTTTATTTTTGTGTCAAAATTAGTACATTTTCATAGGGTACTATTCTCCATTGGTCAAAATAGAGACATATGTAATTGCTCTCATACCTCCTATGATGTGAACTCTTTGAATGATCCAGAGATAAGTTCCATAATCACTCCAACCATGATAAGATATTAATTAGCCTCTATGCACACATTAGAAAATGTGATTTGTCTACCTACTATTGGAGTATGTGGCACTATTGCTTTCTCCTATGTTAAATTTTGCATTTGTTGGCCTTGTGGCATAGGCTAATCAACTTCTTATTTCTTTCTTAGGTTTTCTACAAGGAACTATTGTGGTTGGTCATGCCCTCATCCTCAAACTTTGCCTCTAACATGTTCTTCATGTTGCCCTTTCTTCCTAGACTATGAGGGTTCTCTTCTTTTAGTGACATATTGAGACACCATGTGTAATCACTAGGAATCAATCATTAGCATTTTAAAATTTTTACTATTGTTTTGACCCTTTCTTGATCCTTTAGATTAATGAAAATTTTAAAAAATATATAATATTAACATCAAGCAATTATGGCATATCATTTCCTAAGCTCTAAGTTATTAATTTATTAAATTATTAATTAAATTTCATTATTTTTATTCAATAATTACCTTAGTGAGCTTAAAAATTGATGTTAGAAATTTTTTTAAAAATCACTCTTAGGATCCCCTAGGATAAGGGCTCAACTTTAGAAGCCCAAGAAATTTTTGAATTACATGAATAGAGCTCAAGTTTGGTAAGTTATGGCTTTTAGAAGGATTTGGATTCTGGAAATAGCAAAAACTCATTTTCCATTTGAAATAAATGTGAAACATTTCTAGGAGAGGAGGCATGATTGTGCATATATATACTATTTTATATGCACAATGTTTTAACTACGACATTAAGGATTTTTAAAAACTATATTTTTCCTTATTTTTTCTTTGAAATTTTACTATTCTCTCATATTTTGAATGTCCCAAGGCTTCTTGAGGCTTGCTAAACTAGAGGATGAGTCTTACCTATTGATGAAATGATTAGAAATAATCGAACGCATGTTACATCAGTGTTGTATCATGTAAAAATTAGGAGACTTGAGTAGATTAATGAGGCTTCATTAAAATGCAATAAAAAATCATAGGAGAAATAAAAGTCATAACAATGCATGAAGGTAAATTAATTTTCCATGATGTTCTAAATGATGTCATATTAGTTTCTATCTATGGTTTCAAAGAGTTATACAAGTAGATGCTTTCTAAAGTAGGCTCCTATCCTTAATGCCCTTGCATAACCACTCCCATAAGTATTCATTAGAAGTCAAGAAATTGAATGTAAATCATAATGTTGTTCCAATACACAGATAGATAACTATTGATTCCACAATCATGTACTATGCTACACAGAACTACAAATTCATAAATGAAATACAACAATGAGGTGAAACAAAGTTAGAAAGGATTGTAGAATTGAGACATGATGTACTTGCCCATGGTCATAATGGATGCTACATATAAAGCATAATTAAAATCATCAATCATACCTATCAATTGGAAGTCCAAACTAACTCTATAGAACTTTTAGTAACATTGCATTACATTGTCCTTGGCCTACCACCACGAGACTAAGTACCTACCATGTTGAAAATAAAATCACTTAATGAGAGATTGGGAAGCATATGTTTAATCTATTAGAAATAATTAATTAATCATTAATATTTATGTTATGAACCTTGGCCATTGGTTAGAGGAGCACCTTCAAACATGGGTCATATTCTTTCCAATGATACCTCAAGAATAGTCTCTTTAGATCTTAATTAATTATTTTAATTTGTTATCCTTGCCATAAGACTACCTCAAGTATGAGTCACATGCCTTTCTAATACTACACCAAGAATGGTTTCTTTGAATCTTAATTAATTATTTTAATTTTTTACACTTACCATAGGACTACCTTTAGACATAAATTACATGTCTTTTTTGTAGTACCCCAAGAATGGTTTCTTTAGATCTTAAGTAATTATTTTAATTCATTACCCTTATCATAGGACTGCTTTCACACATGCATGTCTAGTAACGTAATATGGGGGAAATTATTTTAAAATAATATATTCTAAAACATTCAAAGGAATAGATGGTCCTGTATCAACATGAGGCAAGTGGGATCTAAGGTAAAGACCAAGAAATCAACAAATCCCCTTGATGAGACACCCTTATTCATCCCTCATTGTCCTTCTTCCTTCCTTCAAGGTATGATGATAATGAGTTACTTTTAGTTTCCAAATGTGATAAGGATTACATTATTTTCATGATAAGGACCTCTTATTAATGAAAATGAAAGGATGGATGATGTGGTCTTATTACTATATGCAATTACTCCTTCAATAATTTAATAGCATAGATCAAAATTCCCATAACAAAGTTGATTTCTACATATAGATAATAGATTTATTAAAGATTTTTTTAAAACGACTCATAGAAACTAAAAAATTATAAAAGAAATAGAATACATAAAGAAATGAAAAACATATGAAGAACCAGAAAATGGAAAAAGAATGGAATTTATTCAAGAAATTAGAAAATTTTAAGAAAGTATAAAACAAAAATGTAAAATAAACTTATTAATTTATGATTCAAGATGGGAATTCTCCCTCACAATAGAGCTTGTGGTCGAGGGTTTGAAAAATGAACCACATATTTCTAGGGTCATACAGTATAGGTTTTTTAGTTATCATCTTTAGTAATTTACATTTGAATTTATTATTCTATAAAATGTTGATGATAATCATGCTTTGATTAGTTGGATATGTAGATCTTATTAGAATAAAAGGTATTTCTATTTGAGAGGATCCATATATTTTTTTTTTCAGTTTTCATTTTGGTTTTTGGGTCTCTTTATTCATCTCCTTTTCTATATGTGTATGGACTAGGTAAAATTAATTTTTTTGTAGATTCTTTGTGTAGTTTATTTTCTTAGTGTAAGATCTACTACATTGTTGAGATGTTTCCATGCATTTTTTAGATGTTTTAAAACTTTCTAGACATTGGGTGTCTTTTTGTTTAGTGGCTACTACATTTACATGTTTTTGTATAGACACTTGTTTCTCAAATTTGTAATGGACTAGTATTGTAGTTTCATTAATAAATTAAACTATCTGCCCACAAATGCATCCTATATCTTCTTAAATAATGCATGAAAATTTTCATCACTTCACTATGCCATGTTCAATTTCCTTGGTGATTTCTAAGAAAATGTTTGAGATTCATAACTTAGCATCAATGATGATAAGCCATGCTCTTCCAAAGATAATGAGAAAATATTCCTTATTATTCTCCACATTAATTACAAGGAAATATAATAATATCATCTCCCAATAGTGGTCACAATGTCCTCTAGTTANATATAATAATATCATCTCCCAATAGTGGTCACAATGTCCTCTAGTTGCTCCAACCAAATAGTGATGGATTGGTCTACAAGCTCCAATCTAATGTTGTACTCTTTAAGTGGTGGTTGATTTCATGCTTTTTACATTTCTTAGAAGATCATATTTACTCTAAACCAAAAATTCAATAGATCCTTGCATGTTTTTCCTATGATTTTCCAATAAATAAGGGGACTTCTTATATTAATGCACTTCTTGGGAAGCTTTTCAACTTTGATCCATCTTTTTATAGCATGGATTAATATAATAATATGTATGTTGGCACTTTTATTTGAAGGTAGCTCTTGGATGATTTGGAAGGATGTAGGTATGAGGTCCATATTCATGGACTCTTGTGAAGGTTTAGGTGAACTGGAATGTCTAAAAAAATGAGGGCTTCTAAGGATTATCCTTAGAATTGCTAGATTTTTCATCAACCTACATGTTTACAACTTGTGTAGCATTTTGTTGTTGTGGCTATAAATGAATTTCACCTTCCATTAGCAAAGGACATAACAAAGTGTTAGGATCTTGTGGTTGGATATGTTAGTGAGAATGAGGAGCATATGATGAATATTCATTTAGTAGAATGGAAGGTATATAGAACTCAAAAGGATAGTACTAGTGAGTAAGAGCATGGGCAATAGGGCTACTTGGTGACATATGTTGTTGGACATAATACCCAAAAGGATCAGGTTGCCTATATGGGTACTTCTATCTTGATGATGACATCTCCCACAACTATGGGTTTTTCCATTACTATTAATAATATTCATGAGGCTGTGATGAAGCCTCATTAGGATAGTAGTATTATTGATGATAGGAGTATTAATAGTTTTTTTAAGGATAAAGCAACATCCTCAACATTAATCATTTAGAAAATTTTTAGTTTAAGGCATAAGTTCCAAACTCTTGAACATGTGATATCACTAGGTATTAGCTCTTAAGATGTTGATACTAATATATATCACAACCATCATCATCTAAATCTAATTCTACAACCTTCCTAACCACAACTACTTTTCCTTTTTGCTAGTAGCAGTCCCATAGCTTCTTATGTCTTTATTATTCCTTTTGCCTTTATCTCTAGCTCTATCATATTATGCTTTCTCCTTCATAATTTTTAATGTTGACTAGAACTTTTTATTAATGAAATCCCATATTATATTAGCCATGGTTGAGATTTGAGTAATAGATTTTTGAATCACCAAGATTTTCTGTTGCATCACCTTTTCTACTTCATAGAGATAAACCTCCTTTTTATGAAGAGATGCGTCCCTATTGTACTTCTTAACACTCTCTCATTTTTTGAGCTCTCCTTTCTCCTTGGCTACTTGATCAGTCAACTATTGGACCCGATGGAAACTTATTTCTAATAATCTTCCTTTGGCATAAACCCTAATATTCCCTCTCTAGTTTTATTTTTGAATCCATTCATGATGTGTCATAACTATTCCCTTTCAGAGAATCCATGATTTGGGCATCTATATGTAAAGAATAGTATTTATCCAAGGCTACATCAAAGGATTCATGTTTACCCTATCTTCACCCTTGAATCTACTTCCTCATGCTAGATAATCCGAAGTACATTTGACAACTGTCATTAAAGAGCTTGCACATGATGTTGTGAATTAGCATTATAATTGAATCAAATGGGTAGACATAAGTAACCTAATCATAATCCATAGAGTAGACTAGTATGGTATCGAGATAGCTAATTTGTCGATCATGGATCATTGTATTCCCAATTATACTTGTGTGGCCCTAGTGTGTATGGTTAAGTGTAATTGAGACATATGATCTTAATGTTGTTTAGGTCATGATAAAATAATAAAATAATAAAATAATATTCAAATATTCAAATATAATCTAACCTAAGCTAAGTGCAAGAAGTAAATCTAGTCTAGCCTATGTAATAAGCATCTATCTCCACCTTGCCATATACATCTTGAACTTATGCTGACATTGTTGGATTACCAAGTGCCCACTATTGGGCATAGCAAGTGGTACACTATCAAGATTATCAAACATTAACATATTTATGCTCAAGTGGCACATTGTCAAGATTGCCAAACATTATCATATTTATGCTCAAAATTGGTCGTACTCATGTTGCATAACGAATGTATGATGAAATATAAATTATGAATGAAGTACATAGTGTAGTAAAGATTAAGCTAGACTGCATGAAAATAAAATGCATTAAATATAAATTTAGGTTATGTTAGAGTATTACAGTGAATACGAATTAATTTTGATCTTATTTTTGTTTATAAATTGAATGCATGTTGTGGACACTTATTAATAAATTCTAAGTCTTACTAAAAAAATTACAAGAATTTGGCTACTATGGTAATGAAAAGGTGCATTCAATGTGGTGGGTGAATGGTATGTACAAACTTTACCAATCCCAACTACATTATACTTGCAACATCATATGTAAATATACAACATCATAGCTATGATACCATACTATACATAGAAAATATTTCACTAGTTTGCAATGAAGATGGATGTGTATTTATTTTGTTTGAAACCATTATAAGTGCTAGTGGTTTTTATTTTCTTGTAAAGTTGTTAAGTTCATAGCTTTTGGTATTTATGCTAGCTCATTAGTGCATTGTTTATGAGTTTCTTAGTTTCTAATGCTTACAATTTCTTTTTTTAGCTTCCTGTGATCTTCATAGGTGGTAGCCTAGGATCATAAGTTATTAATTTATCATTTGTTACAACTTACATTTTCATTCATAAAAGTTTCTTAGACTTTTGTGACCTTTCGTCCCTGGATGTCATGGCAAATGTCAAATATATGATATGTTAGACATTATGCATATAAAGAAAATATACCAAATGCAAACTATATGTGATATTCGACATTATGTATAAAGGAAATAATAAAAAAATGTAGAAAGAGAAAGACAAGAATGCTTTATTGATATGGAATAGCATATCTGAATCATGCTCCAAGAGTGTTCCTTGGGGTTTTCTTCCTTTGGCATCTATCCCTTAGAGACAATTTAGCACTGCCACCATGGTTAGGCCTATAACCTAGCAAGAAGGGATGGCCAGTCCACTTCCTATCCTACTTTACCTGGCTCCCATGGCTTTCCTATACCAACTTCACCACTCCATGTCTACATGACCTCTAACCTTGAGTATAAATGCCTCAGGTCAAATCCCCAAAGGTTACCTTAAGAGACACATCCATTATTACAATGCACCCTTTTGGATCATAATCACAACTATCCTTTCAAGTATTGTTAAGATAATAATAACATTTGTTATGAAAAGACATCATCTTCATTAGGCAGAAACATCATCTGGAAATAGGGACATGGCAATCTACCCCCTTAGGTTTCGTTTGTCATCAAACAAGTCCATGTTATCTATCTTTTTCCAACTCCAATGCTTTTTTTCATGATCCTATGCTCTAATAATTTGATTTCTCCTTTGAACTTGAAGTTGTTTCTTGCTTATTCTATAAATAAGATATATGTGAGAAAAAATATATTTAAATTAAATATTACTTTCTTGATACTTACTTTGTTTTCTAAGATAATGACAAAAGGTGAATTAAATATTTATCAACCACCAATTACTAGTCCTAACT
Source organism: Gnetum montanum (assembly GCA_015680685.1). Taxonomy (NCBI): domain Eukaryota; kingdom Viridiplantae; phylum Streptophyta; class Gnetopsida; order Gnetales; family Gnetaceae; genus Gnetum; species Gnetum montanum. Next base: position 237,917 of record MNCI01005009.1, on the reverse strand, counting down.
AGGATCACACAAAGTGCAACTTGGGTCTAGTTACCCAAGTGAAGGTAGGGAAAATTCTTTATCCCCTATTTTTATTATCATAGATATTTTACTTATCTACTTGAAATATAAATTAAACAATGAATAATATAATAAGATTAATGAAATAAAAGTAAGAGTAAGATACTTCTTAATCTTGATCAACCTTATGAACTAACGAAAGTAATTGTCATTCTTCCATAAGTGGTATGTGATCAGATGGTCTTGTTTGGGATGGCAAGGCTTGATCTTGATTCTTCTCAACTTCTTCTTTAGAAATCAACTCTAGTAACTTGGTAACTTGAAAGAATCTAACATTGTACCAAATATAATCCAAAGTCTCAATGAAGAATGTTTTTGATCCATCCTCATTAATCATAGTAGAGTAATTGGTAAATTGTGGTTCTTGATGAGTGCTATCCATTAGCATCATTTGTTCCTAAATTCTAGAGCCTAATTCACCTATTTNTTGGTAAATTGTGGTTCTTGATGAGTGCTATCCATTAGCATCATTTGTTCCTAAATTCTAGAGCCTAATTCACCTATTTAAGTTTCAAAGTAAGTAGAATATGCACTAGCTAATGGAATTGCATGTTGAATTGATAGAAACATCTTCTTGAAGTCAGGTTCATCTTCCAAAGATTTCTTTACAGATCCATATTTTAAGAATTGATAAACACTACTTCCAACATTTTCATTGAAGTCTCCACAAAGAATAAATGGAACTGATTAGTATAACTTAGTAATAACTTATTCTTCAAACTTTCTTCTATTTGGTTAGTCGAATATGCTCCTTGACATAGTCTAACATCTGAACACATTAGTTCAACAATCATATGTTTGTTAACCATGCATACACATCTTCCTAATAGATGAAATTTTAGAATCACTACCAAGGCTATGTGATTTGTTTGAAATCTTACTTGTTTCTTCTTGTCCATTTCTTGAATTTTTGGAATTTCAAAAATCATATTTTTAAACTCTATTTAAATATTTGTACTAATTCAAACTTGGCTTCTTTATAAAATATCGCATAATCATCCATGTTGTGATTTCTACAATAAGCTAATCTATATGGCTCAAAAGAAGAACTTCCATAAGAACCTTTTTGCTTACAAATACCTATGTGTTCCATCTTTTTCAAGTCTAGTTGCAATTGGTATAGAAATTCCCATGGCAAGAATTTTTGTAGGCACAAGACATTTTCATCCAAATCTTCTAACTCTACTAAGATGCATGGATATTGATATTCATGCCAATCCAAGGCCCATGATGGACATAGCAAATGTTGTTTCTCACTCATGCAGGATCTTGCAAGCATGTTGTATGTTGCAAATTTCATTCCTATTCTTGAATTTTTGTTTGAATCATTTCTCTTCATGAGTATCATACTCCTTGTTGAAATGATATTTTGAGTCTCCATGTTGTTTTTGGCCTATGTTTTGATTACAAGATGGATTAATTCTCTAACTAATACATCAACTGATCATGAACTAATACATCAACTGATAATCAACTACATCAACTAAGTAACTACATTATCTCATTTTAGTAATATTTAACAACATCATATAATTTAGTGATATGTAACTATATTATCTAATTCTTAACTACCTTTTTACCCTCCCTTAAGAACACTAACTACGGTAGTGTAATTAATGACATGCCATAGTGATCTTAAGACTATCTATAAGGTTATGCACTAAATTTTAAAGCCCAAAAGGTTGAATTTATGATATCATAAAATTATTGGGTAACTAGATTGTCACATCCCCATTCCCAAATGATGATACTAACTAAAGAAGATGGTGTCTCTTCATAACAAGTGTTATTGTTATCCTAACAAGACTCAAAAGGGTAGTCATGATTAAGACCCAAAAGGGCATGTTGTAATAATGGAGGTGTCTCTTGAGGTAACATTTGGGGGTTTGACCAAAAGCATTTATACCTAGGGTTAGAGGTCATGCCAACATGGGAATGGCAGAGCCAGTACTAACAAGTCATGGGGTGGCAAAGCTAGTATAGGTAAGTCATAGGAAGTTAGGTGAAGTAGGACAAGAAGTGGACTGGCCATCCCTTCTAGCCGGGTTATAGGCCTAACCATGGTAGCAATGTTGGATTGCCTCTAAGAGATAGATGCTAAAGGAAGAAAACCCTAAGGAACACTCTCAGAGCATGATCCGGATATGCTATTCTATATCAATAAAGCATTCTTTTCTTTCCTTTTTCTGCATTTTCCCTATTATTTCCTTTATACATAATGCTGAATATCAAGCATATTTTGCATTTGGTATATTTTATTTATATGCATAATGTCTAATATATTGTATATTTAACATTTTCCATGACATCTGAGGACGGGATGTCACAGTTGGTATCAAAGCAAACCATGATCCAAGGACCATTCAAAATCATGGGTTGAGTACAACATAAACCATTAATCATCATTGGATGTACCATATATTTGTGATGCAAGTCAGAAGCTACCTTTCCATTGACTTCACAAACAATGGATTAGGAATGTAGATCCCAACAACCAACAAAATTTCTTTCATGGATATCATTAACCAATGATGATTTGATTACACCTCATCAGAATTCATCAATTACAAGAAATGTTGGTAAGATAATGCTACACCAGTCTAGGTAACTCTTACCCATCTTGATACTGTAATTATTAATCAATTAGGGTCATTGTTAAATTTATTTCAAGAAAGTTAGTAACCATGACCTGAATTGATTTTGTTTTGTTGGAATTTACTATCCAAGTAATCTAGAAGATTCCAAGTTATGATATGTCAGCCTAGAAATCTCAATTAAAAAAAATAGGCTAGTTTGATCCTTTTAAAATTTTGAAAAATAAACTTCATTTTTTAACCCTAAAACTATGTCCAATGCATAGTACTCATCGAGACGATTCGAACGGTACAAATTTTGTCTTAATCAAACTTACAGTTTGGGAGATATTGATGTTTAAAGTTTTTCATTACATGTGCATTAAAATAATATTAAATTATTATTTTTATTAAAATAAAAATTAAAAACATAATTAAAAAAGTCAAAATTTTAGGTTCGGGAATCAACCTGAAATCACCATTTACCCATACCAAAGCCTTACCCTGTCATCGATTGAACCACCACATCAACCACTGAGACAAGATGGATTAAAATAATAATAAAAAGTTCAAACCTAGCATACAAGCTCAAACCTAGCACTAAATGAACCTGAAAAAATGTATGAATGAAACACAAAAGAAGCTAAACAAGCTAATCACATGCACAACAAAATCATGAATGTTGCAGTATGATTTCAATGAATTAGGCACCACTACTTTATTAAGAAAACATGGAATTAATGCATTAAATGTATTTAACCAGTCAAAACCATGAATACTATTTTCATGATAGCCTATACAAAGAGAGCTACCTCAATAAACTAGCCTTTCTTTGATACTATCTTGGAATTCAATATGCACATGAATTAACAAACTTAGTTCAATGAAAAAAATAAAAAGAATTAATTAAAACATATCAACCCATAACCATGATATTAAAAGTATCTAATGGTTATAATAGGAAAATTAATAATATAAAAAAAGTAAAATGGTACGATAATTCATCATCATATTATCCTAACCTTGTCCAACAAAATGGGATGATAAATATTAATATAATAAATCATAAATATAAATAAACAAACCATAATGTGAGTAAATGAAAGTTATGAATAGAAAAAAGAAAGTTCAACTGTATTCATAGTAAATCCTAATTATATAAAGAATATTGATAATGATATAAAATATTTGTAATCCCAATGAGGTCCTTACACTTATGTAAAATGTTATGGAGACTCTTTTTTCTCAAACTTGAGTAGGGAATGCATTCAACATAAACTGTATGATTAGACAAAAATAATAATTTTTCCTAATTATAACTTCTAAATACAATCAAATGAAGAAATTTATATTCTCTTACAATATTATATTACATAGTTGACCTTTACATGAGTTTACCAACTTAAGTTTGGAACAATATCAACAAATCACCACAAAGGTAATAAAATTTTGTCTCATTTCCATTTCAATTTTTTTCCGTGTATACAAAAGATTACTTATGCCAATAAAATGTGAAAAAAGGGTGAAGATTCTGCCATTTACAGATGGGATCAGGTTGTTGGTGGTGGTTGTGTTCAGTTGGAAACATTGTATGGGTTGGATGCACTAGGTAGCAAATAAGAAACAGGGACTTGACCAGTTCTACTGCTCTAGAATAGAGGAATCTCAAGCCCTCCATAGATTTTAGTGTGTATCATAAAAATCCAAGACTAGACTAGACTAAGAGTTAAAATGAATAAAAGAGTAGTAACAAGGGACACATATTGACAACATCGACTCCAAGCTTATACAAGAGATATGCACTATTCAATTCTCTCAGTACATTCATTCCTACAAAAGTGCTAATAGGGCACTAATGGAGTCAATTGATTTTCAACAAAAACAACTTAATCTATATTAAAAGACTAATGGGATGGAAACTAACACTAAGATATGCATAGATGAGGTTCATACAATAGCCTGGTATCCCTCAGTTTCTTCATTTGAAGGTAAAATGGTTGCTAAAACAACAAAAACTAAAAATACCAAAACCACCAGTGCTGTGAAGTTCATAATAATAAAAAAAACTTTAATTTCAAGTGGGAGTTCATGGGTTCAAACCCAGGATCCCACAATTTTAATTATATATATATTAATAAGAAAATAATAATTAAAAAAACTTTCTAGACTAAAGGACTACGATGGCCCTCTAAGGGCTGCGCTATTCCTATAGGGACTACGTTGGCCCTAAAAGGGTACTATAGGGCTATGCTAGGTGCGCAAGCCTATGTTGGGCGTGTAGGCCTTTGTTAGTAGCCTAGCCATTATTTCCACCACTACCTACAGAGTTGTTGTGATCTACTACCCTTGCCTTGCCATGCACTACTATTGCACTCTAGGTTGTTACATTTCCTCTTGTTGATCATCACTACAACCCCATCGCCTTTGCCCTTCAGTGCCACCTACCATGCACCCTCCGCCCTACAACTATCGTGCATTGAAGAAGTCCACCACAGTTGTCGATTTTATAGGAGCTACGGTTAGAAGAGTCAAAGTGGTAGCTGATGCAAGGCCAGATGCAGCTCAGCATGGTGCCAACAGGTGCTGTGAAACTCTAGTGTTGGCCTCTATGGAGCTCCTACCCTAAACCCATGGGTGTTGCCACCACACCATGTTGTGTCGTGCTTTGCACTATACCTACCACACCATGCTATGTCTACCACTACCACCTACTACTTGCCCACTGCCTACCATGTTGCCCATCACTACCTCCCACATTGCCCATCACTGCCTTCCATTTTGCCCATCACTGCCTCTCATGCTGTCCATCACTACCATCATTGCCTTTAGTGCTCCTCATCACTGCCTTGTGCAAACCTTGAAACAATGTGTCACTATAGCCGTTGCTGTTGTTCACAATGAAATGGCAAATTCTCCATTATATGATGGAAAATTTTCAATTGTTTGTCAACTAATGAAAAAATTTAAAATTCTTGTTAATTAACAAAAAATACAAATTTTTGTCATTAAACTATTAGTTTAAAATTAAGAACTTGCAAAATTAATTTTCAAAATTGGAATTTGGTGTGAGGTAACAATAGAGATAAAATTTCCACAATTAAGCATGCTTACTCTAGAGTAGAATTGGGATGGGTGACCTCTTAGGAATTCTTGTTTTGTGCACCAAAGTACTTAGACTCTAGAAGCCATAACTTTTAATTTTGAAAATATTTTTTAGTGAATGAAGAGTCGTTTCCTATAAATTTCAACCTTCCAAGCTCAATGGTCAAGTTAGATCCATCCCAAGGAACACTGAAAATTAGTTTTTCTCCTTACCCAATAGAGCACCTCAAGATCCTCAAAAGTTTAATTTTGGCATCACTCAAGCATATGATGTCTATTTTCAACATATGAATAGTCATTTCTAACATTTTTTACTCTTCTTGAATCAATGATGATGTGAAATTTATCATTCAAGTAGACTATAATTCAATAATATTATAAATTTAACCTTTTAGGCTTTAAGATTTAGNTAATTATAAAAATAGATAACATAGTTATTCAGTTGATGTAGTTGATTATCAATCAATGTATTAGTTTAAGATCAGTTGATGTATTAGTTTGAGAATTAGTTGAAGAAATAAAACAATCTTCAACTACTAAGAAAAGGGTATATTAATCCATCCTACAATCAAAACATAGGGCAAAACAACATGGAGACTCAAAATGTCATTTTGATAAGGAGTATGATATTTATGAAGAGAAATGATCTAGGCAAGAATCCAAGAATGAGAATGAAAGTTGCAACATACAATGTGCTTGCAAGATCCCTAGTGAGTGAGAAACAATATCTACTATATCCATCATGGGCCTTGGATTAGCATGAATATTGATACCCATGCATTTTAGTAGAATTACAAGATTTGGATGCTAATGTCTTGTTCTTACAAGAAGTCTTACCATGGAAATTTCTATATCAATTCCAACCAAATTTGGAAAATATGGGATATAGAGGTATTTATAAGCAAAAAGGTTCTTGTGGAAGTTCTTATTTTGAGCCATACAAATTAGTGTATTATAGAAATTACAACATGGATGGTTGTGTGATCTTTTAAAAAGAAGCCAAGTTTGAATTGGTACAAATATTTGAATGGAGTTTAGAAAATATGATTTTTAAAATTCCATAACTTCAAGTGATGGGAAAGAAAGAATAGTCAAGATTTAAGAAAAATCACATAGCCCTAGTAGTGATTCTAAAAGTTCATCTATCAAAAAGATGTGTATGCATGATTAACACATATTTAATTGTCAAACCAACATGTTCAAATGTTAGACTTTCTCAAGGAGCATACTTGATTATGTAAATAGAAGAAAGTTTGAAGAAAAAGTTATTCCCAAGTTGTACCAATCCAGTTCCATTTATTCTTTATGAAGACTTCAATGCAAAAGTTGGAAGTAGTGTTTATCAATTCTTAAAATATGGATCTGTAAAGAAATCCTTGGAAGATGAACCTAACTTGAAACAGATGTTTCCATCAATTTAGCATGCAATTCTATTAGCCAGTTCATATTCTACTTACTTTGAATCTTTAGTAGATAAATCAAATTTTAGAATGCAAGAACAAATGATGTTGATGGATATCATTCATCAAGAACCACAGTTTACAAATTACTTTGCAATGATTAATGAAGATGGATCAACAACATTTTTCATTGAGACTTTGGACTATATTTGGTATGATGCCCGATTATTTCAAGTTACCAAGTTACTAGAGTTAATTTCTAAAGAAGAAGTTGAGAAGAATCAAGATCAAGCTTTTCCATCTCGCACAAGCCCGTCCAATCACATACCACTTATGGTAGAATTATAATTACTTCCATTAGTTCATGAGGTTGATCAAGATCAAGAAGTATCTCACTTTTACTTTTATTGATTGATCTTATTATTTTATTTATTGTATAATTTATATTTCAATTAGATTAATAAAATTTCTAAGGAAACGTAATTCGGGAATAAAGACTTTGCCCTACCTTCACTTGTACAACCAGATATAAGTTGCACATTGTGTGACCTTGGTTAGAATTGGTGATTAGTAGTTGGTAGATTTTTAATTCACTTCTTATCGTTATCTTAGAAAATGAAGTAAGTATCAAGAAAGTAATACTTAATTTTCCATATAATCTTTCTCACATATATCTTATGTGTAGAAAAAGCAAGAAACAACTTCAAGTTCAAAGAAGAAATCAAATTAATGGAGCATAGAATCATGAACGAAAGCATTTGAGCTAGAAAAAGATAGAGAACATGGATTCATTTAAGGATAAATGAAACCTAAAGGGGGTAGATACATCCTCATTCCCAAATGATGCTGCTAACTAAAGAAGATGGTGTCTCTTCATAACAAGTGCTATTGTTATCTTAACAAGACCTGAAAGGGTAGTTGTCATTAAGACCCGAAAGGGCATGTTGTAATAACAGACATGTCTCTTGAGGTAACCTTTGGGGATTTGATTGAAGGCATTTATACTCAGGGTTAGAGGTTGTGCTAGCATGGGAATGGTAGAGCCAGTATTGGCAAGTCATGGGGTGGCAAAGTTGGTATAGGCAAGTCATAGGAAGTCAAGTGAAGTGGGATAGAAAGTGGAGTAGCCATCCCTTCTAACTAGGTTATAGGCCTAACCATGATGGTAATGCTAGATTGCCTCTAAGGGATATATGCAAAAGGAAGAAAACCTTAAGGATCACTCTCAAAGCACAATTTGGAGACACTATTCTATATCAATAAATCATTCTTTTCTTTCTTTTTTCTACATTTTTCTTACTATTTCCTTTATACATAATTCTAAATATCACTTATATTTCACATTTGGTATATTTTCTTTGTACACATAATGTCTAATATATCATATATGTGACATTTTATATGACATATGGGATGTCACATGAATGATAAATCTAACCTCACCATTGAGTTCAGAAGGGTGAAAAATGTTGGAAATGACTATTCATATGTTGAAAATGGACATTGTATCCTTGAGTGATGCCAAAATTAAACTTTTGAGGATCTTGAGGCGCTATATTGGGGGAGGAGTAAAAACTAATTTTTGAGGTTCTTTGGGATGGATCTAACTCCACCATTGGGTCCGAAAGGTTGCAATCTATAGGAAATGACACTTCATTCATCAAAAAAGGCTTCCAAAATCAAAATTTATGGCTTCTAGAGTCTAAGATCTTTGGCATGAAAAACAAAAATTCTCAATAGGTCATCCATCCTAGTTTTACTCCAAAAAAAGCACACTTAATGATGAAGTTTTTATCTTCATTGTTACCAAGGTGTCAATTTTGAATTTCTGAAAATATTTATGCATGTTTTTAATCTCAATTGATGACTAATGACAAAAATTTTAAGTTTTTCCATTAGCTAACAAGAATTTTGAAATTTTCATTAGTTCACAAGAATTTTGAATTTCCCATCTACTAATGGAGAATTTTCCCCTTGGGTAGCAACAAGGAAGATAGTGGTAATGGTTGCAGTGATACACTAGCTGGAGGAACCAAGGAGGCTGCTAGTAATGTTGGTGGAGTTCAAAGAGGTTGGCGTTAGTAATGAGAATGGAGTGTTTATTTCTTTTTATTTTTTTATTTTTTGACCTTTTTAGGGCTTTCACAACCCATTATAAGGGTCTATTCAGCCCTCCTTGGGCCTTGCACAACCCATTTTAAGGGTTTGTGTAGCCCTTCTTAGGGCCTGCACAGCTCATCTCAAGGCCCACGTGGCCCTCTTATGGGCCTATGTAGCCACTTAACTAGGCCTGTAAGGCCCTTTTTAGGGCTTGCATGGCCTACGTAGTGCTTGCGTAACTTTTGTGCACAGTCAGGGCCAACATGGTGCATCCGAAAGAAGTGATGATTGATAGCGTCTAGAGAGGAAGTGTTTCATAGCACGAGAGGTAGTTTTTCAGTGACTTGGGAGGTAGTGTTCGGTGGCATGGAAGGTGATTTTTGATGGTCAAAGAGGTGTTGTTTAGCAACATGGGAGGCAATTTTTGGTAGCGCGAGAGGTAGTGTTCAACAACATGGGAGGTGGTTTTCGATGATGCAAGAGGTAGTGTTTGGTAGTTCAAGAGGTAATTTTTAATAGCTCTAAAGGTGGCTGAGGGTGCATGTGTAGGGTAGAGAAAGTAGCAAAGAACGATGTGTAGGCATGGCAGAAGGGCATGCAATTGCAAGGCATGCGTGACATAGAGGGTAGTGGTTGCAGGGTACACAAGTAGCAGCCAGTAAGCATGCGATGATGGTAGAGACAAATAGCAGGTAGTGGATGAGCGACGATGGTAGTGGGCATACCAAGGTAGTAGCGTTTCTAATGGTAGATGATGGAAACAAGGTAGCAGGGCAAAGCATCATGGTGGCCTACATGCTACAACAATGTTGTTTGGCTAGCACTACCTGCAGGTCCTACATGGCCCTTGTAAGGCCAGTGCAGTCATTACAAGGCTAGCACAGCTTGTAGGACTTACATGGCCCTTACAAGCCAATGTGGTCTATAATTTTTCTTAATTTTTAATTTTTTTAAAAAAATATTTTATAAATTTTTTAAAAATAAAAATAAGTTGGGGCTTGTGGTCAAACTCCTGACCTCCTATTAAAAAATTTTAATTTTTTTTAAAATAATAATAATAATTTAATATTATTTTAATGCACGTATAACAAGAAACTTAAACATCAATATCTCCCAAACCATAAGTCTTATCGAGACAAAATTTGTATTGTTGGAATCATCTCGATGAGTACTACATGTTGGACATAGTTTTAGGGTTCAAAAATAAAGTTGATTTTTTAGGAATTAAAAGGACCAAACTAGTCTATTTAGTTGAACTGACATTTCTAAGCTGACATATGGTAACTTGGAACATTCTGGATTACTTGGATAGTGAATTTCAACAAAACACGACCAATCAGGTCATGGTTATTAAATTTCTAGAAAGAAATTTAATAATGATCCTAATCAATTAATAATTATAGTATTAATATGGATAAGAGTTACCTGGACTAGTATATCATTGTCTTACTAACATCTCTTGTAATTGATGAATCTTGATGAGGTGTGATCAAATCTTCATTAGTTAATGATATCTATGAAATAATTTTGTTGGTTGCTAAGATCTATATGCTCGATCCCTTATTCATGAAATTGATGAAAAGGTATATTCTAACATACATCATAGACATATGGTGCATTCGATGATGATCAATGGCTTTCCTTGTGTTGTGGCTTCAATATTCATCATCAAGTTCATCTTAGTCAACCCATGGTTCTAAATGGCCCTTGGTTATTGTTTACTCCAATAGAAATTGTGACATCTTATCCCTGGATGTCATGGAAAATATCAAATATATGATATATTAGACATTATGCATACAAATAAAATATACCAAATGTGAAATATATGTGATATTTGACATTATCTATAAAGGAAATAATAGGAAAAATGTAGAAAGAAAAAGAGAAGAATGCTTTATTGATATGGAATAACATATCTGGATCATGCTCCAAGAGCATTCCTTGGGATTTTCTTTCTTTGACATCTATCCCTTAGAGACAATCCAACACTACCACCATGGTTTGGCCTATAACCTAGCTAGAAGGAATGGCTAGTCCACTTCCTATCCCACTTCAACCAAATTCCATGACTTACCTATACCAATTCCACCACTCCATGTCAGCACGACCTCTAACCCTAGGTATAAATGCCTTAGGTCAAACCTCCAAAGGTTACCTTAAGAGACATGTCTATTATTACAATGCACCCTTTCGAGTCTTAATTACAACTATCCTTTTGGGTCTTGTTAAGATAACAATAACACTTGTTATGAAAAGACACCATCTTCATTAGGCAGCAACATCATTGGGGATGTGACAACTTTGTAACCCATAAAGTACGTCATCCTTGATGAGTGGCGAGGTACCCCTACACTGAACCATACAAAACGAGCGTAGCATGCGCAATGAGATCAAACTCCGCAGACTAAATGCCTACATGCCGCATGGACATAGCACTCTTTGTCCTCCTCTTGGCATCTTTTCCTTGCCTTACAAAATAGCTTCAATCTTCAATATTCCTTTTAGCTTCATTTGAAATCACCAAAGGATCAACATTAGTTTTGATAATTTTTTCTTAATGATTTACCCTTTCTAAATCCTTAGTTCAAAATCTAAAATAAATTTAGCATTTAGACTCAAGGTGTTTCATCATAATGTTTTCCAAGGCTCTAAGATAACTAAAATCATCAAGTTATTCAAGCAATTTTGATTATTTTTACTATTAGTTACTATAAAATGTTCAAAAATTGGATGTTAGAAAAATTTCAAAAATTATGTCCTTGGCTCCCATGATAAATGAGCTCAACTCCAAAAGATCATAAGTTTTCCAACAATTGACATCAAAGGTATGGTTTGCAAGATATTGCAAATGCATCAAAATATTAAAAAACATGTGGTTTCAAAAATGACCATGAAATTTTGAATTTGGAGGAAATTTCAATATAAAAGCATTAAATATAATCAAAATTGATGAGAAGTAGTCACAAATTATGCATAAACATAGAGAAGTTGCCCATGATTTCCTTAAAGATGTGAGGTTTTGCTTTAACTACATGATTAATAAAAGTCATGCAAGTGCAACCTTCCCAACGCAAGCTCCTATCATAATGCCTTTGCATAATCACTCCTATATATGTTCATGAACATCTTAAAAGTTAAATGTGAATCATGCCTTATTCTAAACAACACACAACCACCTTATTTGAAATCCTACACTATACTATACAAAATCATTAGATACATAATTAAATGTAGTAGTAAGATGACTAATGGAATGATAAGGAATTGCAAAGATTAGGATGTGAGGCAGCTAATCATGTTTGCAATAGATTCTTGTGTCAATTATGATTGAGATGATTATCATACCTATCTATCCAAGTTTCAAAGTAAGTTCAAACCATTAATAGTGGCATTGCATTGATGTGCCCCTCCTTAGCTACCATCATAAATCAACAACAACCACAAAGAATGAGCATTACTCCAAAAAGAGAAGAAAAGAGAAGAAGGAAGTAGTTTTTAGATATTATCAAGGAAGAAATTTGAGCCTTAGTTAGAGGGATGTATTTAGGCATGTGTAACATGTATTTCCAGCCCCATAACTAGTGCTTGTATCCTAAGAGATCTTTAGAGAGGTGTGCTTTGAATTTCCATTGTTGTTGTTGTTTTACTTTGTGATTTGTTTTTTTTCTTGGAAATCACATCTTACAAGGACATACTTCCTTTATGGTTGATAGTATAAGTGTTTATACATTTCATGAGGATTCATAAGTCTCAAAAAGGAAGTCAAGAATATAATACAACAAATCTTCTTAAGGTTACATCCTTTTTTCATGCCTACTTCATCTTTCCCCCTTTCTTTAAGACATAATGATCATTAGTTAATTATAGTTTCATGTAAGAAGAAATATATTTCTTTTATCATAAAGACCTATTATTTATAGAATTAGAGGAATGGATGATGTGGTCTCATTTCTTTACACAATTATTTACATAGTTATCTTGATAGCATAGGCCGAAGACCCAACACATGGTGTTGACTTCTACATGGATAACATGTCTTTCCAACCCCATAACCAGTGCTTGTACCCTAAGAGATCTTTAGAGAGGTTTGCTTTGTATTTCCATTGTTGTTGTTGTTTTGTTTTGTGACTTTTTTATTTTTTGAAAATCACACCTTACAAGGACATACTTGCTTTATGGTTGACAATAGGAGTGTTTGTGCATTCCATGAGGAGTCATAAGTCTCAAAAAGGAAGTCAAGAAAATAATACAATAAATCCCCTCAAGGTTACATCCTTTTCCATGCCTACTTCATCCTTTTCCCTTTATTTAAGACATAATGATCATTAGTTAATTTTAGTTTCATGTAAGAAGAAATGTATTGTTTTTATCATAAAGACCTATTATTTATAAAATTAGAGGGTTGGATGATATGTTCTCACTACTTTACATAATTATTTACCTACTTATCTTGATAGCACAGGCCAAAGACCCAACACATGGTGTTAACTTCTACATGGATAACATGTCTTTCTAGCCCCATAACCAATTCTTATATTCTAAGAGATCTTTAGAGAGGTGTGCTTTGAATTTCCATTATTAGTGTTATTTTAGTTTTTTGATTTTTTGATTTTTTTGGGAATCACATCTTAGAAGGACATAATTCCTTTATGGTTGATAGTACGAGTGTTTATACATTCCATGAGGAGTCATAAGTCTCAAAAAGGAAGTCAAGGAGATAATACAAAAAATCCCCTCACGGTTACATCCTTTTCCATGCCTACTTTATCTTTTCCTCTTTTTTCAAGACATAATTGATGAGACACGATTCACATAGGCCACGATATCACGTCATCCCCTACGATATCATGTACGCGATATCGCGGTGCACCATCATATCTATAAATAAGAGGCAGCTCTCCCTTGTTTCCGCATCCTAGGCTAGAAGTAAGGAAACTCTAGTAGATTGATCACTACAGAGATAAAATATTTTCCATGTGCCCATAGTAGGAGTCCTAAAGTGAACAAATCTTTATTCGAGCAACATTGTACCTGAACACAAGTTTTGTATGGCAATAAAGATGAACTTCCTGGATAAACCTTGCAGTGCATGGAATAGGATTTTATTTAATATTATTTATTGCTTTCTTTTAGTAATGTGGAATGAGTACGACTTGATTACAAGCATCTAAGGATGTGTACGGATAATCAAGGAACGGATGCTCATCGCAATGCGGAATGAGTATGAATTAATTACGAGCATCTAAGGATGTGTACGGATAATCAAGGAATTGGCTGCTCATCGTAGTTAGTCTAGAAATGTGGAATGAGTACGACTTGATTATGAGCATCTAAGTGTGACTACTTGGTAACCTAGTGGCATATTTAGGATCTGTGCTTGGTAATCCCAGTGGTAGTCATGCACGAAGGATGTGTATGGATAATCAAGGAATCGGCTGCTCATTGCACTTAGGCTAGATTAGCTTTCTCAACCCTTTCCTTCTAGTTCAGTGCCTAAGTACGACCACTTCANAGATTAGCTTTCTCAACCCTTTCCTTCTAGTTCAGTGCCTAAGTACAACCACTTCAAGCACGTGCATTACGCATGGTAATCCCAATAACGATTAGCATTTGGTAGCCACGGTTGCATTGGTTTAGGGTGTGTACGGTATGTGGGAACAGATGTTGACTCTAGGTAATTTAGACTTAGTTCATAAGTTAGAGTTAGTTAGTTTCTCAATCCTTCAGCTCAATAGCATAGGAGAAAAACATAAAAAACTATAAAAATCATATACCTTGGACTTACTGAACCATACACCGTGACAACTACAAGTAAGTCTGGAAAGACAACGAACGATTAACCCTAAGTGTTCCATGGGGCGTGTAGGCACTTAGTCTATGGAGTTCTACCAGATCACATGTGCTACACTCGTTTCATATGGTTGAATGTAGGGGTACCTTGCCACTCATCATTGGGGCCATTGTCGAGGACTAAGTGTTTGTGTGCTGAATAGAACATAGGATATTACTCACATCGTTGGGAGCCTATATGAACCTTCGGGTTAATTTAATAAAAAAAATTTATATAATGGTAATTAGCACACTGCTAAATAACAATGTCTTCTTCTCATAAAAGCACATCACCTAGGGATAATACAAAGGATAGTCGACAATCAAAAATAAATAACCTGAATCAGCCAGTGCCTCAACAATATAAGTTGACATATACTCATCCTAATGAGTATATCCCCAACTTTACTTTTATTCTTCATCAAGAAGAATAGATGCGCTGGAGAGATTTGCAAGGTAACATCGTGTTACCTCCAGATCGATCAATTCAAAATATGCTTCTCTGTGCTTTGGCATAGATAGGCATGATAGAATTATATGTAGAATACGTTGCGGAAGACTTTGATTCAAGGGATTACTATCCCACAGCTTCGCAACGTATGAGGGACTCAAGGAAGGGGAGTCAACATACACTGTTGAAGGGAAAAGAGGTCCCACACCTCCTAAGTGAAATTAGAGATGGTGAACCACTTATAACTAGTTCACTATCAAGAGATGTTCATCCTCTTAACAAAAGTGAAGAGGTGGGGTATCAGAACCTATGATCCATGATACATGTCCCTGGTTCTGATGCTCATGAACACCAACTGTTCACAAAAGGAACAACAACAAATAACAAGGACGGGCACTTAGATCATCATCATGATCGGGCCTGAAGCCATAGAAGAGAAGGTAGGAAACATTATCATGGCAATGGTTCTCCTTCTTCTTTCCCTTCTTCACATCACTCACCCTCTTATTCCACATCTGGGTGCAATCACAAAGAGCACAATGGGGAGGATAAAAGCAAGAAAAATAAGAAACATCGATGAGAGAGTCGAGAGAGAGGACAAGGGCATGAACGAAGGAAAAGTAGGGAACAATGAAGACATCACAAGCGTCATGAAAGAGATGATCATGATGAGCCCCTACTTGCAACCTAAAGTATGCTTGATATCATGAAGGCTGTTAGAGTTCCCACAAGGCATTTAAAAGATAGTTGGATTAAGCATTTAGACATGAACAACATCTCATGCTTTGAGGGGGATACAACACTGATCTGCAACATCATTTACAGGCATTCCACGATGCCTGCGCCTTGAAAAATATAGAGAACGAGTGGCAAAAACTTAAGTTATTTCCTAGGACACTCACCAAGGAAGCAGAGAGCTGGTACTGGTCCTTAGAACCAAAAACCATCAGGAGGTGGAGTATGATGTTAGACTTGTTTAACGATAAGTATCAGATGTACTCCCGAGTGTCTAACTTGCGTAAGAAGATACAAGGATGGAAGCAAGGTATTCATGAACCCTTTGATGCTACCATGGCCCGATACTACACATTTTTACATCATTTCCCAAGCCATAGGTACGCTTAGAAGGATCAACTCTGCCACATCGTAGATGGGCTAAGCCATGAGACTAGAAGAACCATTGGGACTTATGCCCAAGGGAAACTATCAGAACTTAGAGCCCATGAAGTACATTTCTTGTTGGAGCAAGTAGCAAATGAAGAAGGTGAGCTATGGAAAAGGCAAAGTGTAGAAGAATACAACCATGATCCCTCTCTTCAAAAAAAGGGAGTAAAATTTTGTGATGAAGAGGATGAGTCACCTATCGAAGAGTTGGTGAACAGGAAAACCTTGCCGCTTCAAATGCTAACAACAGAAGTATTAGGTAAGGTGAATCAATTGTGGTATTCCTTAGACTCTAGACTTGAAATTGTCCTAAAAATTGTAGAAGAGTCTAAGGTGGAATGAAGTAGTGACAAAGGTAAGACAAAGTGGAGATATTTTGGCCCTGCACATAACAAGGGTAAGGGGAAAATCACTATCTCTGATGAGGTTGTGGAATCAGAGACAGACGATGATGGTGGATGTGAGATCTACCACTATGACCATCCTAAGGGATGTTGTCCAATTATCTCACATCTAAAGGAGTCTGACGTATATGCGCTTAATCCAAGACTCAACCAACGGCAAACACCCCGAAGGTTACCTTATCCACAAGGTAACCCAAGGCAGTTCCACCAACCATTAACGTACTATCCAAGTGGAACTCCACCACAACCCATTGGACAACATCAGCAGTGGCAATACCCACAGTCATGGGGGATTCCACCACCGAAACAATGGTACCCTTACTGTCAGCCTGATCCATATGGTTATTATGTGCAACATCCGATTTCTTCAAGTGACTCTATGGGTCACACAACTCCCCAACGTCACTACCATGTTCGAGAGTACTTTAGGAGGACTCCTTCTCCTCCGAGAGATGCTCCATACCCACACCATCCTCCTAATCCATCCACACCTCTTCCACCTATAGTTCCCACAACACCTTCTGCTTCAACAATGCAAGGGGAACTTCCTACTCAACTGCATCAACGCCATGCTATGAGAGCAGTAAACATCCAACTCACTGCTAGTTCTAAAAACTATAAAAAGAGAAGACCTTTCTTCAAAACTAGAATCCCAAACAAGCTCTCAAAACAACAAGTGGTTCAGTCTATATATGCTCCTTCGACACATAGAACTTTGGTGCTTACTTCTGTCCAAAATCAGAGCTTAACGCATATGGTTATGTTAACACATACCGTAACCGACTTGATTAAGGTAGGCCACCTTCCTAGGAAACTAACTAACCCTAGGAGTCCCTTAATCTATCTCTAGGTTGCTGAAAGTAAACCACATAGGGCTCTTCTTGACTCAGGTTTTGAAGTCAACTTAATTTCACGAAAGATGTATCATGCTTGGAACCTGCCCCATCTTAAGAAGAGAAATATTCAACTAGAGTTGGCAAACTAGTCCATCACCATTCCCTTGGGATTGGTGGAGGACAACGTTATCACTATGTGTGGTTGGTCCTACCCAGTTGATTTCTTGGTGATCGAGGTCAACAATGACAAAGGGAACTTCCCAATTATGATTGGAAGGGCATGGCTAAGCAAAGTAGACACATGCCTAGGCATTTGTGATCTTTCTTTGGAAATTTTTGAGATAAAAATTTATGGAAAGATTGAGAAGAGGAAATTTCCATGCATCACATATAGTGATTCATCGGGTGATGACATGGAGGAAATGCCTCCATGTAATAGGTGTGCCCTTGAAACCTTAAAACAAACATGCCTGTATGTAGCAACCACACAACAAGTAGTAGACACCCCATGGTTGATAGCTACTAGAAAGAGCAATTGAAAAATATGCATGGAGAAGAACCATGCCAACAACGAAGACATAGAAACATTGGAATATGAGCGTCACCAACTTTTACCCCTCAATCTAAGATCATCAATTGGGAGAAATTGGACACTTCTTAGAAATTCAAACATGCGCTCATTATTTCAGATCTCTCCCTTTCCACTCAGTCATGGGGGAGATGGCCACCTATGCTAATCATATGGGGCCCTCAGTTCTTTTTTAGTTTTTTTTACAAGTTTTTGTTTTACACATTTTTGTCTTACACATTTTTTTTACAAATTTCTTTAACTTTTCTTGTTTTTTTTTACATCATCGTTATACTTTTCCATTTTTTGTATGTATGTGTGTGTATCCACATTGTAATTTTGTTACCCAATAAGTGTTCTTCATGATGGTATAAACTATTTTCTTGTTGATTGCTAATGTTTGGCTTTTACCTTTAAGTCACAATGTTGATACTAAGGTATGTTTCTTTTGATATAGTAGGCAATGAATTCACTTCATCCATTCATCCTCCAATTCCTATGGTCTCTCTCGGCTTGAAAATTTCTAGGGTCCCCTTCATAATAAGAACTTTAACGAATCGGTGACTGGGCATCTCTCAAACTAAGGAAGAACTCAAGGATTGAAAAGGGTGTGACTTCAAGGGAACTTGATGCTTTTATGTTGGCCATTCTCTTGGGTTGTTGGATGTTTTCTTCTTGGTTTTCTTACCGTTTCAACATTACTCAATCATTGGGAAGCTGAGCAATAAAAATAACAAAGTCTTTGTAGGGTGTGGTTCTCATGCACAAAAACACAAAACACAAAAACAACAACAAAAAGAGAAGAAGAAAAAGAAGAAAAGTGAGAATTCAAAGCACACCCCTTAGATGAAATAATTCCTTGGGCTACAAGCACTGGTTATGGAACTAAAAATGTTCCCTCTAACTAAGGCCCTTCTCGCTTCCCATTCTCTCCTTGTTTCTTTGGAATGGTGGTGACTCTTGGGGAAGGAATTCTTGTGATCCAAGTGGATGGTTTGGCCGATTACATTGATGCGAAGTCACTGGAAGTGGTTTGTTTGAGGTTGGAGTTGGAATGAGATTTTCCAAGCCACTTTAATCATAAACTACACAAGCGGCTATACACCACCTTGTTTTTGGGATTCCATTACATCTTATTTCCTCCATCCTTCTCTCCATTCTTCACCTCATTACCGGTTGTATCATTAGTGTATATATTTTGGTAGATACATTGTTTTATTTTTGGTAAATTCTTGTTGTTAAGACTTTAACTCTTGTTCCAAATAACATTCCCAGAGCCTACGGACTCTTTGAATGTGGGTTTGTTAGGGCATTAAGGGCATGAGCCTGCTTTGGGGAGGACCCACTAATATTCCTATTTGGTACACTAGTTAATTTCTTTTCCCTAACATTTTTGCAATTAATTTTATTTTGTTCATTTCCATATTGACATCCACTTTATCAACGTTACCGTTATCTCTTTTTATCTATCTTTCTTACTTCTTTTCCTTATCAATTCTAACGCTACCAGAGGTTCACGATTAGTTGTGGGGGTATGGGGCCTGATTTTTTTGATTTTCTCTTAGCTCCGAATTTTTTCAATTCATTCCTAACCCCTACACCTTCAGTAGTCCTCACTAATATATCTCCAAATCCAAATCAGCCATATTGCAACTTAGCCAATGGACTTACACTAAAGTAAGGTATTAATTACATGATGATTCATTTACCCTTGCTAATACAAGAATGTGTTGTGTGTGCAGATGACGATCATACAACAACGGATTGGATTTGGAGCAAACACTTGGAATGGAGCAGCACTGAAGTAGCTATGCAAGGAGCAAGATCAATGATGCACTTACAGATGGATAATGAAAGGAACAATCTTGGTGTTGGTAGAAACAACACTTCTTTCTCTCTCTCTTTCTCAGCTACGAAATGAGGCCTAATGTCAATGTAATAAGGTGTTCACTCTTGTTGTCAAGAACACCAGTTTTGTCTTATCTTGTAATGATAATCTGTTCACATGTCATCCCATTAGTTCCATTCCCCTCAATAATCCCATACCTTCCTGATATTATTGTAAGAAACTCGAGGATGAATTTTCATTTAGTCATGGGCGTATGATGAGACGCAATTCGCATAGGCCACGATATCGCATCCCATGCAATATCGCAGCCATCGCAATATCCCATCACATGCGATATCGCATATGTGATATCGCGTTGTCCCATGCTGTGTGTCATCATATCTATAAATAAGATGTGGCTCTCCATTGTTTCCACATCCTAGGCTAGAAGTAGGAAAACTCTAGCAGTTTGATCATTCTAGAGATAGAATATTTTCCATGTGCCCGTAGTAGGAATCCTAAAGTAAATAGATTTTTATTCAAGCAACATTATACGTGAACACAAGTTGTGTACGGAAATAAAGATGAACTTCCTGGATAAACCTTGCAGTGCATGGAATAGGATTTTATTTAATGTTATTTACTACTTTCTTTTAGTAATGTGGAATGAGTATGACTTGATTACGAGCTTCTAAGGATGTGTATGGATAATCAAGGAATGGATGCTCATTACAACATGGAATGAGTACGACTTGATTATGAGCATCTAAGAATGTGTATGGATAATCAAGGAATTGGCTGCTCATCGCACTTAGGTTAGAAACACAGAATGAGTACGACTTGATTACGAGCATCTAAGTGTGACTACTTGCTAATCCAATGGTATATTTAGGATATGAGCTTGGTAATCTAAGTGGTAGTCATGCACGAAGGATGTGTACGGATAATCAAGGAATCAGCTGCTCATCGCACTTAGGCTAGATTAGCTTTCTCAACCCTTTCCTCCTAGTTAAGTTCCTCAGTACGACCACTTCGAGCACGTTCGTTACGCGTGGTAATCCAAGTAACGATCAGCGTTTGGTAGCCATGGTTGCATGGGTTCAGGGTGTGTACGATAAGTGGGAATGGATGTTGATGCTAGGTAATTTAGACTTAGTTTATTAGCTAGATTTATTTAGTTTCTCAACCCTTCACCTCAATAGCATAGGGGAAAAACATAAAAAACTATAAAAATCATATACCTTGGACTTACTTAACCATACACCGTGACAACTACAAGTCTAGGAGGACAATGAATGATTAACCCTAAGTGTTCCATGGGGCATGTAGGCACCTAGTCTGCGGAGTTTGACCGGATCATGCGTGCTATGCTCATTTCGTATGGTTGACTGTAGGGGTACCTCGCCACTCATCAATAATGATCATTAGTTAATTTTAGTTTCTAATAAGGAGCTTACATAGATTCCAAAATCCAAGCTCAAAGTCATAAAAAAATAAATTCAAAAAGAAAAAGGAAAATGAAAGATTTATTCTTGTCAAATTGAGAAATTATAGCTAAAAGAAAGCATAATTCCTAAGGATAGAAAAAATATTCAATCCAACTATCACATACTCACAAGGATGATAATCAAGGCATCTTGCCAAGACTCCATCTCTCTCTTTACACTTTTTTCAACTCCCTACACACACACACACACACTCTCTCTCTCTCTATACTCTTGTTTTCAAATTGAAGGCCCAAGAGGTCCATTTATACCTTTTTCCTCCTATCTCTTAATCTTCCCTCCAATCTATCATTCAATTGAATGTTCATTAAAATCCATGAAAGACATCTTTGAGAAACAATAGATGTCTCTACTAAGTGCAAAATTTATCAAAGTAGATGTCTTTGAGGTATAGTAGACATCTAATAAGTAGTGTAGACATCTAACTATTAATGTAGATGTCTATCCTAATAGAGTAAAAGTTAAAGATACTTCTCTTAAGGCCCAGAACCTTTGGACACCTCCAAGCAAGTCCCCATAGCCCTGAGAACATCATAAAGTCATCAAAATGATCCCAAATATGCCAACACTCTAGAGAAAGATCCCATCATTGGAGAGATGTTACTTTGGCCTGTTTGATGTCCACATTAGCATCCTCCTTCTTTAAAAGACTCTTGATTCCCACACAAGATGCCTTTATACATGGGATAGCTATTGCCCCCTCACATAGGCGACAATTCACACACAAACCAAAGCATAACACACATGGATTGGTTAGAGCTCATAACATTTTGTCTCTACCATCCAAAACTTATTTTACAAACACATAACACAATGTTTGCATGACACACATAAACATAGACATTAGCATAATTTTTTTCTTACATCACAATGGAGACATTCATGAAAGAAGAGTGGATATGGTCTTTGCTCTTAAAGGCTTCATCATGCTTCCATTTTGAGAGCACAAAATCCCATGTGTTTCTTCCATGACTTGAAACAAAAGAAGATTAAGAAAATTCAAAAGGATTAGGACTTCTCAAACCAATTTCCCTCCTTCCATCCTTTTTCCTCTTCTTCACCTTCTTCTTCTTGGCTTTTGGAATACTACCACTTAGCTTCCCTTCACCATTATCATCACAATGAAAATTGTCTTCATGTTACTGATCCATTTCATAGCCAAGACAATCAAGGTCATCAACACCTTTGAAAAATTCATCCTTGTCATAATGCATAGAAAACATCTCCAATTTCTAGAAAATCATATCATTATCAATGTCTTCACCAACATCAATAATGAACTTTCTACTATGACTACCACCATAGCCATCATTATTTCATACAAAATCAAATTCATTACCATCATTAAATTTACTCTCACTAATACTGGCATCAAAATTCACATTATTTGTATAAAAAAAATAGAACTCACAACATTATCATAATCACTACAATGATCATGATTCTCATCATCACAATTGAACAAGCCACTAGCATGTTGAAGTGAAAAAGTAGCATCCATCACACTAGCTTTAACATGAGAGACATTACTACCATCAACAAGGTAAATCTCACACTTACTTACCTCTTCATGGTTTCTCCCATACATCTTTAGTTAAACTTGATCTTCAACATATGGTTGTACAATCTATTCAAAGCTTAAATGTTCAAGATCCCAAATAGGAGTTACCAATTCCAATGGCTTCTCCTCTTTAAAGGAATCATCAATAAGCACTTCATCCCATTTTGGAGGTACCAACTCAAAAGGAAAACTCTCTTCCATGGATTTAACATCATTTTCATCAAAAACATCATTAAAGTAATGATTCTTCCACATACCTTGGCTAGAAATCTTCCCTATCTCCCATGAGATAGCCTCAACTTGGCTTAGAATCTTCTTCCCTTTACCACAAGGTATAGAACAATTGCAAAAGGTATGAAAATCATACCTTCTAGTAATGCTCTTGATCCTTCTTGGAGAAGTCCTTTGATCCTTACCACTTCTTTGGCTTGGATCCTTTACCTCCCATGACTCATGAGGTAGGAACTCTTCTTGATTAGCAACATACATCATCTTGGATCTTAAAGATGTATTGGTTCTTTGATGAAGTCCTTGGTTTCCTTCCTTGAAACCTTGGAGCATTGACCACTCCTTTTCTCAATAAGATATACTTGAGAACTCATTTTCTCATTGATCTCTACTTCATTAGATCTTTCTTCTTCCTCATTTCCTTGATTAACATTTACAATTTTCATAAAAATGCAAGAATTAATTTGTGTTGCATCATCAATTACAAGAGGTCTACCTTCATTAGAGGATTCTTCTTTTTAGCATATTTGAAGTTCCTTTCTCTTGGAAGCCTTTGGCTTACCACGCTTCCATTTTTTGTGTCCCTTTTCACCACAATTGAAGCATTGAATGTTGGAGGCATAACCGTTTCCTTGATCTTTTTCTTTCTTGAAGTATTCCCTCTTGGAAGCTTGGCCTTCCTTAATCTTCTCTTACTTCTCATTGGTGTCTTCTTGGGAATTTCCATTTTCCTTGGCTTCTTTCTCACTCTCAAAATCTTTGGAGTTCTTTCCCTTAGAAGATTTAGGACCTCCAGTATAGCCTTGAAGTTTCTTCTCAACCTTAAGAGCTAATTCAAAATGTTTGGGATTCATAGAAGGTTAGCTCTTGTTGATACTTCCTTTTTAGTCCTCCTTGAAACTTAAATGCTTGCTCATAATCATCCTAGTGAACTTTTGCAAGCTACAAAGCCTTACAAAAATCCATGTAGTAATCCTTCAAACTCTTATCACCTTACCTTAGGTACTTCAATTTTTGGATAGACTCTTATCTATGATGAGTCTTCTCAAATTTTTGCTTGAGCATGAACTACATTAAAGATCAATTCTTAATAGGAGTATCATTGTTCAGCTTGTAAGAATGGCTTTCCTTCTCCCACCATACAAGTTCTATGGCTTCTAATTTGGTTCCAGCCAAAAACACCTTTTGATGATTTTCTGCATCTTCAAGTTCAAAGTACTTATTAATCATTTTCATGTAAAAGAGAAAAGCTTTAGTTCCTTCCATGCCATTAAAGGATTTAACATCAACATGAGGCTTCCTTGAAGCATGTCTAAAATATTTTCCAAGAGTGAATTCAATTCCTTCATCTTGCTTTCTTTAAGGCTTAAAAGGAAGTTTTGTTTTCCCTTTTTCTAGGAAAATTGAAGCCTTGAGACTTATTTTCAACACTAGGAGCTTGGAGAAAAACATCATCTTAAGCTTCTCCTTCTCCAAAATATTCATCTTCAAGAGGAATATCATCTTCAAGAAATGGCATTGAAGAATGCCTTCGTGAAGAATTGCATGACTTCTGCCCTTACTTAGATGCTTTTGGTGAAGAAGCGGGTTCATTGTTCTCTCCAAGCTTTTCAATTCTCTTAACAATGAGCTTGAAAACATTTCTCATATCATTCATGTCCCTTGACAAAGCTTGAACTATCTTCTTCTTTGGAGGCACGATGGAAATTGATCTAAAAGGAAATTTCCATAAAATTCTACAAGGAAAGGTAAAAGTTTCAAGATTTCTCAAGAAATGAGACAAGAAATTATTAGATCTTAAGAGAAATGAGGAGAAGATCTTCAAACCATAGGTATTACAAGCTAGTGGGTGTCCAATTCCACACTAATCTTCTAGTTCTTAAAATATATAACAAACTTAGGAATCAAAGGAAAATTTTAAAACCCTAGGATGAGTAGAACAAGTAGTAAGAGAGAATTCATCCAAGCTTGATAATTTGGAGTGATTCTTTGTAATTGAGATGGTTCACTTAAATGCAATTTTCTTCAATTTCAAGTTTCTCTAATACCAATTTGATGAGGCGCTCCAATGGATTCAATAACTCAAGCTCTCTCAAAGTCATAAAACAACAAATTAAATAGAAAAAGGAAAATGAAAGCTTTATTCTTGTCAAATTAATAAATTATAGCTAAAAGGAAGCATAATTCCCAATGATAGACAAGAAATTTAATCCAACTCTCACACACTCAATTAAAGTAATCACACACTCACAAAGATGATCATCAAGACACCTTTCCAAGAATCTATCTGTTTCTCTACTCTTCTCTCAACTCCCTACACACACACACACACACACACACTCTCTCTCTCTCTCTCTCTCTCTCTCTCTCTCTATCTATAGACTCTCTTTTTCAAATTGAAGGCCTAAGAGGTCTATTTATATATTTTTCCTCTTATCTTTTCATTTTCCCTCCAATTTATCATTCAATTAAATGTTTTTTAAAATCCATGAAAGATGTGTTTGAGAAATAGCATATGTCTCTCTCGAGTGTAGAAGTTATCAGAGTACACATCTTTCAAAAATAGGAGACGTCTCTCCTGAGTGCAGAAGTTATCATAGTATACATCTTTGAGGTGCAGTAGATGTCTAATATGTGGTGTAGACATATAACTATTAGTGTAGACATCTAGCTTGCTAGGGTCAAAGTTAAATATGCTTTTTTTGAGGCTTGCAACCTTTGGACACCTCCAAACAAGTCCCCATAGCCCTTGCAACACCCTAAAGTTATCAAAATGATCCCAAAAGACTTCCAAACATGCCAAAACTCTAGAGAAAGATCCCATCATTGGAGAGATGTTACTTTGGCCTATTTGATGTCCACATCAGTTTCATATAAGAAGAACTATATTGCTATTATCATAAATATCTATTATTTCTAAAATTGAAGGGATCAATCATGTGGTCTCACTATTTTACATAATTATTTACATAGTTATCTTGATAGCATAGGCCAAAGACCCAATACATGATGTTGAATTATACATCATGACTAGGAACATTATTAACAAAAACATAGTAAACATTCATAAAACATAAAAGAAATAACTCAAAAAAATAAAAAATTATAATGAAAAGAAAAATAACAAGAAATGAAAAACATATTAAGAATTGGAAAATTATGAAGAAATAGGAAAATGATATAAAAAAAAGAGAGAACATAGTTATCAATTCTTGATTCAAGATGAGGCATCTCCCTCATGACAAAACTCATGGGTGAGTATTTGGAAAATGGACTACACATTCCCTTAGTTATACATCATAGGTTTTCCATTTATCATCTTTAGTGATTGAGTTTTTGTTGGATAGCATATTTAACATTGATGTTAATCATGTTTTGATCATTTGGAGACATATATTTAGCTAGACTAAAAGGTATTTTCTTTTTATAAGGTTCAAATATATTTATTTTTTGATTTTCTATTTATTTATTGGATATCCTTGTTTAACATTTTCTTTTGGTGTATAGTCAGAGTGTAAGATGTTCTCCTCTAAGTTTTGTATTTGGTTTATTTTCTTAGGATAATAACTAATAAGTGGATTTCATTTTTCCATGTATATTTTGAACTATTTGGTATTCTCATTTTCTAGCCATTGGGTATCTTTTGGTTTAGTGGCTATTATGTAGACATAGTTTTACACACACACATGTTTCTCAAGTTTGTTGTGGGTTGATATAGGGATCATGTTAACACTTTGAACTTTCACCATGCAAATGCACCCTTTATTATTATTAGGAATACATGGAATTTTCTATCTATCCACAATGATAGGCTTATCCTTTATGTTTTGTATTAAAGAGATAATGGTTGTTGGCTTTTGCATAGGATTAGGAGACACTGTTTGTGTGACAAAGAAGGTTGCACCAACTTAGCCTTGCACTAGAATTGAAGAGCTAGTTGGTCTACTAGTTTTATTCATATGTGTGAGAACTATCTTGAAGAAATGAAATTTTAGAGACTTATGCTTAGATATAGTAAAATTATTATTTACTTTTATGTTCACGGCGAAGTGACATTCTTCTATTTAGCTTGTGGTGTCAATCCTTCCTGCATTGGTGGTGTTGACATATGTTGGAGGGGAGTATGAGATTATTGAGGATGTGAAAAATGATGAAAGACATGGGATGATGATCTGATAAGAGATTTTATAGGTTTATGGTATTCAAGAGGGTAGTAGTAGTGAGTTGAGGCATGGGAAGTAGAACTATTAGGAGAAACATGTTGTTGAACATAATACTTATAAGGATCTAGCTAGCAATATTGTAGGAATGTCTATAATTATCTAGTGGATAAGGTACTCTCCTAAGCATTTTCTTTTAAACAAAATTTGAATTTAAAGTGAAAGCCCCAAACTCTTGTAGATATAACATAATTGGGCAATAGCCCTTTGGATGTTCACTAACAAATGTTACTTCCATCTTCCTCCTTTGAATCTAAGTCTAGAACCCCTTCTACTACAACTATTTTCTCTTTGTTTCTAATAAGTGTAGTGACCAAAAACATCGAGAACTGGAAGAATGCGAGGGGTCAGCAGACATGACAGTTCCAACCCCATATCCATGGGAGGATGGTGCTAGATGTGTGTGGACACGGGGTGCCATGAATGGTTTGGTCGATTAGACAGGGACTTACATCGACGTCGATATAGCCTTTGGCAACGTAAATAATGTGAAATGTGAGATAATGCTTAAGGATAAATGAAGTAGGGGAGAAACTATAAAAATGAAATAGTAATATGAAATAATGCTTAAAGGTAAATAAGAAAGAAAATAATGTAAGAAAATGAGACAGTAAATGAGAGGTAAAGTAAAGTATGGTTAGAAACATGCACCGCTCCAAAGCTACAAATTCATCTGGACAGGGTGGATACAATCGGTTGCATAGCATGATGGAGTGTAGAAGTCCTGAGAGTAATTGAGGCATGCTGGAAAAAAAAAGAGCTATGTGCTTGGATGTGGACTTCACATACAAACAATGCAGGGCTCTACCAAGGTGGTAGAACAGAGACGGGGACCTTACGCCAACCGAGAGAGCCTCTTTGTTTACAATGTTAGATAGATGACTTTGATTATTACAATACTAGCAAAAGGGGAAATCTTTGTTTCATAATTTCAAAGTTCCCACTACTTAGAAGCTATTTTCTTCTAGAAATATGTGAACTCTTTTGAAATTTCCAACTTTACAAATTGCTAACTTTTCCAAATTGTGGGTACTTCTTAAAAAAATTACAAACCTGTTATATGTTGTTTGTTGGGATATTTATAGGGTTGAAGGTAAGCAAAAAAGGGACAGTTTGAATGCTACATGCTGCAAGCTTGTGTTATATTACTGGTGCTACTCAATCCATCTGTGACCATTGGGCTTACAAGACCATTGCGATGCAAGCCTGCCATGCAATAGCTACGATCCTACTACACCGTAATCGCACTGTAAACATCTAGAGACATGTGCCAATGGTCCAATTAGGTGGAGTGCATTGATGTCGCACAACCACTTGTATGCCTTGCTATGCTTTGTGACGTAGCCTTCTTGGTGTAGCATAGCACTATGTCGTGCGTCCTGCCATATGTCACATGCTTGCTACGCTATACTACACTACGTAGTGTAGTAGCTTGCCTTAGTCACGAAAGGTTTGCAGATTTGCAAACCATTCTCCTACGATGCCAGTTTTGTGATCTTTGTTCCTTCTACCTTTCGAATTGCCTTCTGTCTCTTTCGTAGCATTGCTACGCCTTGCTGC
This sequence comes from Gnetum montanum, assembly GCA_015680685.1. Classification (NCBI taxonomy): domain Eukaryota; kingdom Viridiplantae; phylum Streptophyta; class Gnetopsida; order Gnetales; family Gnetaceae; genus Gnetum; species Gnetum montanum. The sequence continues at coordinate 208,525 of MNCI01005009.1, read as the reverse complement.
GCCATGTAGATCAGCATAGTGTAGCAGTAGACATGGTCAACTACTTCCTGACAGAAAGGGACATCACTGTAGAACTTGAAATTGGGTGAGGGGAGTGGGTAGTAAAGTTGTTACCATGCTACGGTGTGTGATGTTGCATAGCGTAGCACTTTGTTCTGCCATTGCTTTCTGAAGCTTGCTACGCTACATAGTGTAGTGTAGCATAGTAAGCTTTGTGACTTAGAAAACTTGCCGAACTATTTTTTGTGCATCCAGGATGTTGCCGCTGATTCTACACACTTTTTCTGAGCAGGCTGCTGACTGTTTAGGCTACTTTGGTGGGCAGGTAGGATGGTACAGAACTTGTCCATGCTCAAAGTAGAAAATTTTCCGAACTACCCCACCTGGACTCAGAACGTCCTTCTCCAGATGAACTGCCATAGTGCTATGTGGACTGTAAGAGCCTGGTGAAGCCAGGATGACCCCACATTTTTAAGGGTGTTTCAATAAGTATCCTTGTATGTTTCATTATTCTTCTTTCTCATCTTATTATAACCACTTGATTATATTTTATTTACTTTCTTCTTATGATTTTCAAGTTGGTTGTAACTTCTTCATCCATCAACTTCTACATCTTATCTACCCTGGCTTCAATCTCAATGATAGAATTTTTTATTGCCAAAGGTTTATGTGAAATCAACTCATCAAGAGCTATCTCTTTTTCTTGATCATAAATATGCATGTCCTTTTTGTGATGATTTAAATCCTAGTTATATTTCTCTATGCTATCTCTTTCACATAGTTCTCCTTTTTTTCCACATGTTCAATCAATCTTTGTAGTTGATGAACTCTTAGTTCTGATAATCTTACTTGGGCATAGATCCCCAAGGTCTCACTTGTTTTGTTACAAAGCCCATTTATAATGTAGTGAAGCTATTCTTTTTGAGAATAATCCATGGCCGAGACATCTATGCAATAGAGAATAGTATCTACCTAAGGATACATCCATAGATTCATAGTTTTCTTACTTCCATTCATAGATTTGTTTTCTTAGATTGGACACTTTTGAATAGGTTTGGTATTTTTCATTGAAAAGCTAAGCATTATGGATCACTGATGGATTAAATCTAATTACAATGATATATACTAACTTTTAGATTTTTCTATTAGCATCCTAGGAAAGAACTTAAGCATTTGCCACTTACTTTCAATATTTTGCAAGGCATAGACATTATGGACAACTCCTGAATGATATTGTGGATAAGAATTGTAACCTCCCTCAACTTTAGGAATGTTATTCACATAAAGTTATTTGATACAACTTTTCCTCTGATGCCCATGAGATATTCTAACTACCTCTCTAATCTATATCATGCCTTTGGTAACCAACAAGGAATCACCATCATTAGACATGTCATGGTTATAATCTTTATTTCTCTTTATTTGATAGTAATAGTCTTGTCTATGCTTACTTTGGTACCTTATATTTTATTGCTGATCCATATTTCTATCTCTATCATGATCCCTTAGTGGAGCTCGATCTCCATACCTACATTCATCTTTATTTGAGCTAGATGTTAAAGATGAAGAGGAAGATGGTGAACTAGGAGAATCTCCATATCTTCTATATCTTTTCCTATGATACCTTGGTTTATCTCTTCTAGGTTTGTAGAAGGTCTTAGGCCATTAGGTCTTCCTCATTCTAGGACTTGTTCCATCCCTTCTAGGGTTGTCCATGGAAATTAAATGTAATCTATGAATGTAGTAAGGATTTGAATGAGCATATGAGACCCCTACTTACAATGGTTCACTTGAATTCTCTTCAATATAGATCCTATCATATCTCCTACTAGTTTTCTCATCATGTGATGGATTATCAACCCTATGTCAAGGAAACATGTTGTTAGTTAATAATGTATGTAACTTAAAATATTAATTTTTCTTATAAAATAATTTATTAATTCTTTAACAATGATCATTTATAATATAACTAATCTAGATCACTAGCACCATCCCCAATAATGGCATCAATAATGAACAATGGGTGTTTCTTATACCTAACCATATGAACCACAAGCATGTAAGCTCAATCTAGTCAAATTTCATGAATGGGACTAGTGTGGTATCTAGATTGTTAAGCATTAATCACAAGTTATTGTTTTCTTACTTAGACTAGTGGTAGCTTTATCACATAAGGTTTAGTCCAAAGTGAGGCATATGATTATTGATGTTGTTGGAGTCTTAAACTAACTAAATAATAATATAGAAATTAATTATTTAATATAATTAATAAAAAAATTAAATATGAAACTATCCTAAGGGTAATGAGTATCTATTCTCAGCTTGTCATACATGTCCTAAACTCACATACCCACTATTAGGATTACCGAATGTTATGCTACTAGCCTAACTAAGCAATAATGTTGTTAGGATTACCAAGTAAATATGTGTTTATGCTTGAAACTAGTCATGCTCATTCTACTAATTGATTAATGTGCATGGAAATGTAAATATTAACTAAGTACATAGAAAGTAAATTACATTAAGATTAAATCTATTCTAAGTTGAAGTATTGCAATGAATATGAATTAATCTTATCTTATTACCATTCATGGAATGTGTTTAGGTATATTTCCACTTGATTAAGATACTATATAATTGACTCAAATCCATGCTGTGGGCACTCACTGACTATTTGCTAAGATTACAGGGAAAAACTACAAGATTTTAGCTATACTATTGACCAAAATGGTCCCAAATACAAGGTGAGTGCTCATATATTTATAGTAAAATATAGACACTACATCAATGGGGATGTGTTAACTCATTTTCCTACATCAACTAGGATGCATCGGTGAGGATGCGCCAACACAGATACAGTATAACATCTACAATATAGCATTTACGATATAGTAGCCAACTTAGATGCATCAATGCAAATATGACATAGCATCTATGATATAGTATTTACAATGTCTCAGCCAACTAATACACTTGACAAAATGATGCTTCATCGTATCCACATGACTCAACTACTTGACATATCAAGTTTCATCAAATGATAATTACTAGTTCTAAATCACTAGCAATTACTTAAACTTATTGCTTTTTAAAAACATAAAATTTTCTAACTTAGCCACACAAGTACGTGAATAGTTATAACTTCAATTAAATGAAATATTTTTTTTAATAATGAAAATTTAGTATCAAACATATAATAATGTAAATTTCAAACTTGTAAAAAGAAAACTTGCATATTTGCAACATTAAAAAAGAAAATTTATGTATTTTTATTTTAAAACATAATATAAAAACACTAATTTGTAGATAAATTACTAACTTTTTAAGACTCTTTAGTAGAATCTATAAAAAGTTATAAAAGATGTGTAAAAATAAAAATATGCTATTGCTTATAGCTAACTTGACTATGCAGAAGGAGATACAATTGGTTGAATATTGTAACCAATTCGGTGATGCATATGTAGATGGAGATGCAATTTGGATTTTAAATCAATAAATGCAAATATGAAAGGTAGTGCATATGGAGAAGAAAATGTACTTAACACTATAATGGGTTTAGCAATGCAAATGGATATACAATTTAGATTTTAAATAAAGAATAGAGATACAAAAATTTTAAAAGTAATACCATGGAAATACAATTGATTTTAAGGAATTAAGATATGAAAATTAAAAGTACCTAACCCTAGTTATAATAATTTACTAGATTTAATCTTGATGAAGAAGAAATATCTAACTTTCTTTACCTACACTTAGTATTGCAACACAAATGCAATTTATATTTTAAATATGCATATTGAACTATGATTTGGCTTTTCAATGTTTTCTAGCACAAATGAATATGAAATTTAGGTATGGACTTGGTTTTCGAATTTTTTCAATATAGATGAAAAAATAAATTTTAAAGATGGGAATTTGCTTTGCAATGTTTTCAATGCATATGAAAATAAGATTTGAGTTTGAATGCCTAAAAACATGAATTTGGTTTCAAAATCAATGCAATTTGGGGAATCCATGCAATCTATGTTTTTGAATTATTGTATTATTTATTTATGCTTTCCATGTGATGATAGACATACGATGACATGGGTCTACCAAGGGATGATGACATGAAATGTAGAGAGTTCCATGTTAGATACTTGGTAAGGGAAAGAAATTTTTTTTAAGAGATTCAACTAGGGTAAAAAACTTAGCCCTTATGAGCTATTTTACCTTGCAAGAGAAGTCTATTGAAATCTTCTTTTAGCAAAAGTATGACATTTTAAAAAGACCTTTATCATTAGTAAAAGGCATTAGTATTTTTCTAAAAATATAAGAATGGAAAATTTAATAATGATATAAAACATATATCTATTAAATTGTTTGTTGATATATCTAATAATAAAATTAAGTGTATGGTGCTAGCATTGTTATGAATGAGAATTTTAAATATCACATTAGGATAAAGAATTTGTATTGATATGTGTATTGCATCAAAATAAAAATAGTGATAATTAATAATTTTTATTAGTGATTTGATTATTTGATTATTTGGTAAATTTAATTAAGTTACTTTTCATACAATAATCTTCTTGTGAATATTTTTTGTATATAAATAATGTGAAGTGTGTATACTCCTCAACAATATACATTAGGCATATCTTGTATAAGGGGTTTAGTGCTATCTCCATGGCTGCATCGATGATATCTTATGTGTTCTACTCAACTACCTTCATTCTAACCTTACATTAAGTAAATTTTATATGTTATGCTCAACCATCTTGAAATACAACAAAGCACAGTGTAAAAACAAAGTGTTAGTAGTTGTTACTTGCAATGATGAATTTCTTGTTTTTCTATTATTTCCTTCCATTTTCTATGTTTTCTTTTCTACTTCATTAGAGCTTTATATCTACTATTGTAATTATTTTAATTATTGTTAGATACAATAAGACAAATCATGATTATGATCATTTGTTTTATTTTACTAATTTCTTACCTAAATTAGGGCTTTATTTTAAAAGAACTTTTCTATCAATCCATTCTACTTTTATTCCATTAGAATCTTGTTACACAATGTTTCTTTAAAGGATCTTAAATTATCTTGTTTAAATTTTATTATATATATATATAGCAAAATAATGTATCCATTGTAGCCTTCAAAATCTAATTTTCCTCATAAAATACCATTATAATTTTTCACTTTGCATTAAAAATAAAGAATTAAAATTTACCCTACATATAAGTTAAAGCCAAAATTTAGGCTTTCAAGAAAAATGAATAGAGGCCATAAATTTATTTTCCTTAGATCCAATCCCATTTCAATAGTTGGTACATTGCCCAATGTCCAATGTAGCATTTAGGATTAATTTGTCGAAAGGTTGTTACCATTCCTTTAAAAAATTTTAATCATATCTTATGTTGAAAACAACCAATGTTAACTTGGTGGTAAATATTAATTGTAGATAGTATAAATCTTGGGTTGTGTTTTACTTTAAGGTGACATGAGGTTTATAATTTTTCCCCTTCTGATTATTTTAGTATTAGCTTTTAAAATTTTTTGTTTCCTTAAGTTAAAGGTTGGATTTCAATGAGTGACATTAAGTTATAAAGTTATACAAAAGTTTCATACATATATTTATTTGGTTCTATTTCTAATAATTTCACTTTTATTTCAAATTTTTTATTTTTTATTCTATCTAATCTACCTTGGAATAACCAATGAAAGGTAGGTAACTTTTTTATCTTACTAGCTTAGTTATATATTTATAATATATACCTATAAGTTGGCCAAGAGAATCTTATTCATTAACGAGTGATAAATTATTTGAGTAAAAAATTTGATGACTTCAGGATGAAGAACAAGATTTAAGGATTATAATTTTCATGACTTCAGGATAAAGAACAAGATTTGTATATCAAATTTTTTTGTAACAATGCGTTTTAGAAAAAAATTTACATTAATTATTATATGTTCTCATTCTCAGCCAAATTTGCATTGCCTATTAGAGCATACAAAAATAATAAATTTGGTCAAGAATGAGAACATACAATAACTAATGCAAATTTTTTTTAAAAAAACCCATCGTTAGAAAAAATTTGATACACAAATCTTGTTTTTCGTCCTAAAGTCATAAAAATTATAATTCTTAAATCTTGTTCTTCATCCTAAAGTCATGAAATTTTTTACTGAAATTACTTATTACTTGTTAACAAATAAGATTCTCTTGACCAAATTATAGGTATATATTACAAATATATAACTAAGCTAGTGATCACTAGTTGTCTCCTATAGTAATGATTTAAACATAACAAATAAAAAGGATTCTATTTACAGTTATGCATCATTCAAACCCAATTTTTGAAAGGTAGTTGTTAAGTTATAAATTGTTTTTATAAAGTTATAAATAGTTCATAAAAGCATAAATCAAAAATAGAGTAGCTTATAAGACCATTGAATCCATTATTGACTGATCAAGAACATGTTATAATACACCAATTTTCAAACTTGCATAATTGAAAAATGTATAATGGAAAATGTTTTAACATCCACAATAGTAAAAATACATCATTAGAAAAATTGTAAAATCATTCTTCATTAGATTTAATGCCCTACTCTTCATCCAATCTTCCTTTGAAGGTGAGAAGCCTTGGATATCTTGATGTATCTTTATTTGGCAATCAAAGGGAATATCTTCAAACTGTCAATACTCTTTACTTGAGATAGCACCACAAATATAAGACCTATTATTTCTTTACTACCAACATCTATACATGCTTTCTCTAGGGTCATTCCTTGTGACTTATGTAGAATTAAAGCCCATACTAATCTCAATGGTAGTTGGTGAGATCCTCTACATATGATTGGTGGAATGGGTACCTATCAAAGATGTTCATGATAATACAATACTGTAATGTAAGAGTCAAACTCAATGATAACATACGATGGCAACTATGGATGTTTAAAATACTGACTGTAAGTTATTTTTTAAATAACTCCCAATGTCCCATTAACCAATCCTACTTCTGGCCAGAGATTAAGAGTAAGCATAACCCTTTCAACTTCACAAATGAACAATACTCGATCTAATTCACCTTCTAAATCATCCCAAAATCTAACACCATTATGTTTCTATCTACTATGCACTATGAAACTAGCTTATGCAATTTAGCAATACCTTTTCATTATGCATATGCACCTTATCTTTTGTATCAAAAAATGCATAGAATCCTCAAATCTATCTCACTCATCTGATGTTGATTGAAGATCCATTCTCAAGCTTAAAAATTCATAATCATCATCATCATTGATCTTTTCTTCTCATATATTCATCAAAAGATCTCTAAATCTCTATTGTCATGGATCATCACTCCTTTGCTGATACATAGCATCCAAGGTAACAAATGTATTGAATTTCAACCACAAATTTTTCACATGCATCTGAGATGATATGTACAATATAACATCTTTCATAAGTGGAACACAAGATCTCCAATGAGTATCATTGATCAATCACCAAAATTATCTAATTGATTTTTTGGAAATATTTCCTTAAGCCTTTTTTCAATGTTGCTAAGTAATTTCCCACCTATAAAACCCATTTCATCTATAACAATATACTTTATGTATTTGTATCTATTTTGTAATGATGCCAAACCTGATGTAGCCAGTGGTTTGTACTTCCCAATTCCAATCTTTAATGTAGAATGCATTGTAGTTGCTTTAATATTATACACTGCAACACTACTAGGGGCAACCACTAATAAGCTATTTTTTCCTAATGGGAAAGCTCAACAAAATTATTTATGAATAGTATCAATGAGATACGATTTTCTTGTGCTTGTTGTACCTTGAATAATCATCAATAGGGGATCAACTCCATCGAGTTGAAATTGTTGCATATAGGGATGACTAGTGGTAATCTTGTAGCATTTCTTCTATTGAACTCCTAGGGAAGATATGTCCACCTCATTGTAGTCATTTCTTGAATGTGTTATTATCCCATGTGATCTATGACTATGAACAAAAAATGTAGCAATGTTTGCAACTTCTTCTCTAGGATAGCCGGTTGATCATTCATGCTATCTATCTCGATTCCTTAATCCAAGCATTTCAAGTTCACTTCATTGAAAATGAATTAATGCAAGTAGATTTTAATTCAATATTTCAAAATCATATTCCATTCTTATATCAAATTAGATGTCTAGCATATTCATGTAATAGGACATCCTAGGATCTTCTTATAAGGATGTCACATTTTCCACATGGAAACAATGTTAGAAATGACATTAGAAGCATTCCAATTATGTTGAACTCATTGGTGGATGAATTTGAAAGTGTTGGCCATTGTGCATGTTCTGAAGTTTCAACATTTGGATTTTCTAACCATGATCTTACCAAATCAAGTTCTTTTCCCAGAATAATTGGGTACGATGCCACAAATGATGTGTGTCTAATAATATTTTCTTCCTTTAAATCAATAAAAAGACCATCAAACTACAATCTCATCTCGCCATCCTCCTTAGATAACATAATGTAACAAATAATTTCAAAGACATTAACATCTCCTATATCACTAACATCATCCAATGTGATGAGTGGCGAGGTACCCCTACACTCAACCATACGAAATGAGCGTAGCACGCACGATCCGGTTGAACTCCGCAGACTAAATGCCTAAACACCCCATGGAACACTTGGGGTTAATCGTTCGTTGTCTTCCCAGGCTTTCTTGTATGTGTCACGGTTTATGGTTAAGCAAGTCTGAGGTATATGATTTTTTTGGTATTTTTCGGTTTATCTCCTATGCTAACGGTGAAGGGTTGAGAAACTAAACTAACTCTAACTACAGCACTAAGTCCTAGCATCAGCATCCATTCCCACTTGCCATACACACCTTGAACTGGGCAACTGTGGCTACCAAATGCTAATCGTTACTGGGATTACCACAC